>VWZI01010877.1:453171-463264 GCA_013396835.1 Psilopogon haemacephalus
CCCCCAAACCACCCCCAACCCCCCCCCCCCCCCCCCAAAAAAAAAAAACCAAAACCAAAAACCATCCCAAAATACCAACACGCAGAAGAAACCTCAACCACTTCCCCTGCGCTCCCGCCCAGGCTGTAAGAGGCAACCACAGATTTACCAACACGTCTGGAGAGGGGAAGGGGCAAAGGCAGGCCGGCGGGCTCCAGCAGCGAGGGGACATCTCCCCCTCCCTTCCCTTTCCCTTTGTTTACTTTACGGACTGTCCCGCTCCGCTCCGCCTCGCCGCCAGCACCTCGCCGCCTCCTCGCCACATCCGGTGGGACCGACCGGCGTGGCCGCCCCGGTCCCCGGGGGTACAGGGAGGGCCGGTCACAGGCTGTGGCTCCCGAGCGGAGAGGACAGCCGGCTTCGCCCTGGGGAGGAAGGGACAGGCGGTGCAGCAGATGACCTCCCCCCGCAGCCTCCTCTTTTCCCATTCCCTTTCCATCCCGTCCGTCCTCCCAACACCGCCCAATGAGGCTCCCTCGCAGGCGGCACTGGAGAGGGAAGCAACTCTGTTGGGACCCCCAGTCGACCTCCTGTCTCTCCGTATTCGTCTTCTCCCTCGCCTATCCGGATCCCTTCGCTCGCACCCTGTCCGCAGGGTGTCCTCTGCCGCGGAGAGCTTCCCCACCGCGGGCACCCGTGGCGTGCGGTTTATGTGTGTACGGACGGGTGTGCACAGAACCCTACCCCGTGTGCATGCCTCCTGTGCCCCCTCCCAGGGATACAGAGGCTCCAAAGGCAGCCCCTCCCGAGGGATACAGAAGAAATGGACACCTCTGCCCCTGATGAAACGGGGCCGCCGTCGCACAACGAACCGCGAGGAGACACGGAAGGAGACGCCGCTGCCCCCCACCCTTCTCCACCTCCCGTTATGTAAGTTCGGGCTGCTGGGGGCCAATACGCCTCACTCCGCCTGTGCCCCTCACCCCTTTCGTCCCCTCCTCTGCAAAGCTCCTTGCCGCCAGCACTCACCGCGCTGCGGGCAGCCGCCTCCGGCCGGCTGGCCCCCGATGAGCGGAGTGGTCGCGGCAAGCTAGGGCGAGGGGACGAGAAGGAGAGGCGGAGTTGTCCCGGCAGTGTTGCTTGCTGAGGCCGCCCGGCTGCCGCCCCACTCTCGGTGTGTCGGTGCGGGCAGCTGCCGCCCGCTTGCCTCCCTGCCCGCCCCGGCCACTCCAGGCCGCTCCCCCGCCCTCCCGGCGCGCTGCACCATGGGATGCGCGACTGCCCTCTCCCTCCCTCCCTCCCCGCCCGGCTCGCTCCCACACTAACATGGCTGCGGGGGATGGAAAGGGGGGGTCAGGCTGCCGCCCCTCCAACAGAGGAGAGGAGAGGCGGGAACCGCCCCGCGCCGCCTGCGCAGGCGCGGCTGGCGGGACTCAGGTGACGGAGCTGCTCCTGGCTGCCACCGATGTCACCGCTGCCACCGCGGGTCTCGGCGGCGGTGGGCGAGGGGATAGCGGTGGAGCCCATCCTTCCTATCCTGGCCCTTCGCAGGTCTCAAGGGCTTTTCCATCTCTCTTCTTCCTTCCCTTCCTCCGTTTTTTCCTGAGGCAAAGCAGATCCTGAAGGGCCAGCGGAAAGGACGGGGTAGTTCGGGAAGAAGGGGAGTTCATCCCCTGTCTTCGGTGTCTCTCTGTCCATCTGAGGGGCCGTCCCAGCTGCTCGGAAACAAACTGGCTCTGTGGCCTTTTCTAGGACCTCTGCCCTTGCTTCGTTTCCACGGTGGCACCGGCTGGCACAATTGTTCTCTTGTTTCAAGGCTGGCATAGTCTCTCTTCAGATAAATCCTTGCACATTTACTCATACGTGACCACGGTGTTCGCATGCTTGACAGCCTTTGCATCTGTTTCATTACCTGAGGTCGAAACAGTAATTTTAAAAGTCCCTATTAATCCATCACTTGCCTTTAGTGGCGACTGAACTCAGTTTTTGCTCTTATGCATGCCCTAGGCAGCCTGACTGTAGTTTAGGTTGTGTGAGACCTCAGAGATCATTGAGTCAAACTGTAAAACAGATCTTAAACTTCCCCATCTGTGGAAGTTGCCAGTGTGTCTGGAAACTGGAGGTAAGTAGGATGCATTTCACTTTAAGTGTATCTAGAGCTGAGCTGACCGTAAGGGCTGTCTTCGGAGTTGATGGAGTACCAAGCACTATGGTCAGTGGCATTTGGAGGAGTGCGGGGTGTGATTCATCTGATCAAACACGGGTGGCTTACGTTAGACGAAGACAAATCCCGGTCTTAAACTTCCCAAAGTTTATTAGTTTCAGTTTTTCCAGATACTGTCGTGAAACTCAAGGGAGACATGCTGGGCAAGTAGGCACCTAGATTGTCAATATGTTTTTTAGGTGAATCTCACCTAAAGTGTCCCAAGCCCCTACAGGGGGCAAATCCATCGGGTAAGCTGCAAACACAACACAAATGCACTGAGCACCATATAAAAGTAAGCCCTAGAAGCTCCCTTTTGGACAGCAGTACAGTATTCCTATCTGTCTTTTGCAGAAATGCTTGGCCATTACAGGAAAGAGTCCTTTGATCAGCCGGCTGTGGGCTAGACAGGATAGCAAATACTCTCTGCCCTTTCTACTGAAGCCGGACCACTATACAGAAATGAAGGAAGGAAGGAAGAGTGATTTCAGTTATTTAAAAATTATTGGTCTTGGGATCACTATTGATGCTCATGCCAGAAAAAAGGTAGAAATGTGCTAATTAAGATTACTGATGACAGAAAGTTGGGAGACATCAATAAAGAGGATGCTCACAGTAACACAGAGAATAAAATGAATGCTCTTGAGGATTGGGATAGTGAAAAAGGAAGGAAATGCATGCCTAAAACAGGAGTGTGTTTTCTGATTCATATCAGAATAAGGCGTAGTATAAATACTGGAAAGAGAAAATGAAAGAGAAAATGGAGCTTCATAAATTTTTATGATGTGGTTGTTAGCAATAACAGAGAGTTGCACTAAATGACCCTTCCAAGCATTTGATCCCAATTATTAATCATTTCTCCCTTGCCTCAGCCTTCATCCAAAGATGTCAAAGTGCTTTAGCCTGTGAGCAAACTTATGAAGAAGATAGTTACCCCAGGTTTTTACATTGGAAAGCTGAGACAGTATTTGAGTTGCCAAATTCACACATTATTCACTAGATGAACAGACCTGAAAGTAGATACCTCCTCTCCAGGGCTATATCCTATGCACAGAAGATAGAAGCAATACCTAATTTCTGTCATGCATAGGATATCCTATTGATCTTATATATATGTTTTCATAAACATTCTTCATTTAGATAACTTTTCAAATGCCCTTGCTTTAACACATAATTGCTATTCCTGCATTTTTATAACTTGATCCTCTGCAGGCACTCTGGGCAACATTAATGTACCAATTCTCTCAATTTCCTGGTGGAAAAGCCATTGAGAGATACATGAGTGATTTAGGGAGGAGTCAGAGTAAAGCCTGGAAGTGAGAGTCTGATTTGTATATTTTTATTGGGGCTTTTAGTAGTTGCACTTTTTCATATGGGGAAGAGGCATACTGTCTGAAGTGCTAGGAAACTTTCCCACTGGTTTAAAGGGATAAAGGCAAGCTCAAAATATTATATCAAAATTACTGTTTGTAGCAATTTCTGGGAAGTCTCTATTTCTAGTCCTTGTAAGTTGGTTTTGGGTTTGGGTTTTTCTTTTTTGTTGTTGGTTTCTTCTTGCTTGCTTTCATCAGAAAAATGCTTGTAAAACCAGAAGCCTTCAGTGACATCCTGATTCTGATAGAATACTTGCTGGGAAATCTTCCTCACACTACAGAACACAATTTTTAGTCAGATGTAAAGTTTCATGAAAGCTGGTAATTCCAGCTCTCAGCTGGGAGAGGGGAGCTGTGCTGATGTCCAATAAGTTCCACAGAATCACAGAATGGTCTGGGTTAGAAGGGACTTCTTAAGGTCATCTAGTCCAACTTCTAGTCCAACTCCCCCTCTGCAGTAAGCAGGGACATCCTCAAGTAGACCAGGCTGTTCAGTCCTGTCGAGCCTCACCTTGAGTATCTCTGGAGATGGGGCCCCAACCACCTTCATGGGCAACCTGATCCAGTGTTCACCACTCTCATAGTAAAGAACCTCTTCCTAACATCCAATCTAAATCTGCTGTTCTCTAGTTTGAAGCCATTGACCCTCATCCTACCACTACAGGCCATTGTAAACCGTCTCTCCATCCTTCTTGTAGGCCTCCTTGAGGTACTGGAAGGTCTCTATTAGGTCTCCCCAGAGCCTCCTCTTTTCCTGGCCAAACAACCCCAGCTCCCCCATCCTGTCTTTGTAGCAGAGGTGCTCCAACTCCTTGATAATTTTCATGGCCCTTCACTAGATCTGCTCCAGGTTGGTTTTTTTTCTCCTCTAACATCAGGGCCTCATCCAAATTAATTGCCTATGAGAAACATACTTCCAGAAGCTCATCCATCCTACCTATTGAGAATACAATGAATTGCTCTCTGATTACTCCTATTTTTCCCAATTGACTAGGGAGAGCCTAGGTCATTAGCCTAAATCTTTACACAGCTAAACTTTTATAAGTTGTGACTTGTACCTTTGTCTTCTAAGATTGTTATTTTCTTCTGATTCTCAAGAACTTGCACAGAAAAGTAGATCATTTTCTTGCCCATTCTGTCTAGGCAGAGGTTGTTGGTAGATGGAAAAAATATTATCTTCTGCAATTTATTGTCTAATGATTAATATTGAGGTAAGTATAATACTGATGGTATTTGTCCAGTTTCATTTAATTTACAGTGATTATAAAACATGTGCTGCACTGATATAAACAAAAGGGTAGAAAACTTCGTTATAGTGTAGCATGTATTGTCCTTCCATTTATTAAGTGATGGAGCTGAGGGTAGTGGCTCTAAAGAGAAGTAGTTCTTTCTGGTGTTCTGGAGCACAGCTGCAGTCAGACATCTTCAGCTTTTTCTGCAGGGTGCTAAATATTCATTACAGCAACCAGAGCAATCAGGCTTCTGAGAGACAGGTAGCTCTGTTCTGCAGGGCTAGTTCAGTCTGCGACAATGAAATGCAGGGGGATTTGGAAAAAGGGGAAAAAATGGCAACACGTTGACTATTTCACAAAATACACAGTAAAATTCTTCATCATTCAAGGATTTATTTTTTTTTTTAACACCTAAATGAACCTGAGATGATGAAGTCTTCAACTGCATGCATAAGGAGTCTACATAGTACTGTGACAGTAGAGAAGGAAAATGCAGTTAGTAAATATCTCGTTTAGAAGTGGATAGAAATAAAATTACAATGCCCATACTCTCAGCATTAAAATCTGCTGCAAGCCTGATGCTGCAGGTTTTTCTCATGTGGGAGCTTTCATGTTTAATCAGTAGGGTCAGTGGAATGGATCAGTGTGAGGGACCAGCTTTTGTGTATAACAGTGAATAATGCAACACAGAGGGAGGATGAGTATTGGAGGCATAGTGCTATGTGCAGCCTTCTGGTTAGAAGGTGCAAACTTGAACAATTGCAGCCACCAAAATATAAATGATGGTAATATGTACATCTCTGCTTCTCTCAGGCTTTGAGAAGAAAGGCTGAACAGCTTCTAGAGTAGAAGCTGAATACAAAATCACCTGTGCAAGTTTATCTAATTTATTTTTTAAACCCCAAAACAAAACACAAATTCTTAAGAAAAGGTCCAAGGCAAATCAGCAAAAGTACACAGTATTGGGAAGAAAAATTCACGTAGAAAATTTGGTGTGGAAAAAGCTAATTAGCTGCTGGAGGACCCACCTGATGAGTTGCTGTTATTAACTAAGATCTCCAAAGCAAATGTTAATATGTTAATTAGAAGCAGGGTAATAAACTCCTAGATTTCCCAGTGGGAAACAAAACAAAAATAAGACTTTTTTTTTTTTTTTTTTTTTCCTGTGTGTAACAGGCTAAACCCAAACATGGCAGCAAGGGAACCATCACAGCACTTTTACTTCATTTTCTGATGTGTGTTTTCAGTGCTGCTCCTCTAAGGGTAATGTAGATGACCCGGCCTGGTCTTTCATCATGGTGACTAGCTGGAAGTATGGGATTAGCCAAGTTTAGTTATTATTCTAGAAAAATCTCTGTTCTGATTATAACCTTTAATTTCTAGAAAGGAAAGGTCCCATGTTGGCTTAAATGGACTGGTTCCAAGCAAGAAGTGGGAATTATATTCTCTGTCTTGTCACTACAAAAGCACAGGAGAGGAGGCTTTCAAAGAGCCCAGTGTGTTGGTGTGCAAAGTAAAATTCATGGTCTGTCCTAAATGGCTGTACTTCCCATGGCAGATTATGTGCTTATTTTGACTTTCATGATAGAAATGAAACCTCAGGCAGACTTACAGCTGAACCAACTGCATTCTGTTGATACCAAGCAGCATAAAAGGATGGAGTTCTTGTGGGCATTTAGAAATGCTTGCATTCTTTGACTTCTCTTCTGCAGTTTTCTACCATTCTGATGGCCCAAACTGTGTCAGACACTTTTCTTAGGAAGGCTCAGGGGAGAAGGAGGGTGTGCAGGAGTGAACACTGTCAGTGGGGCTAGCCTGTGTCACAGCCAGGGTTGCAGCTGCAGTGCTTACAGAAGCACTGAATCACCATGCTTGGAAAAGACCTTTAATATTATCAAGTATAATCATTATCTAACTTTACCAGGGCTACTACTACACCATATCTTTGAGCACCGTATCTAGACAGCCACCCAGTGATGGCAATTCAACCACTTCCCTGGGCAGCCTGTTCCCATCTTTGATAATACTCGTAGCGTAGAAGTTTTACCTTCCCTGGTGTAACTTGAGGCCATTTCCTCTTGTCCTGTATCAGTTGTGACCTGTTAGAAGAGACCAACACCCACTTCTCTACAACCTCCTTTCAGGTAGTTGTAGAGAGCAATAAAGTCCCCCCTCGGCCTCCTTTTCCTTTATGTTCCAGAGGTGCACATGGTGGCTGTCCCAATGCAGATATTAGCCTTTTGTCTCTTCCAGTTCTGAGCCAACCCACAATTCTTATATTTTCATTTAGTCAGACTGGTACTGAAAACACTCTTTTTTAAAAATGTCATCCTTAGACAGTTCTGATTCTTAATCAGATCAAGTCAGCTTCTTGCAGGAACTGTGACAGTAGCATCATCGCTCTGTTCCCTGTCAGATGCCTCCCGATATCCCTTCGGCTGCTTTGGTAAGCTTACAGTTTTCTGTAGAGCCCCCTGATGTGTAAAATGTATGCCATGTTTTGATCAAAGGACTTCTTGTACTTAATGCAAATTTCAACACACTTAGAGCAGTCTGATGTGGATGTATAGATCTAATCCTCCTGATCTCCACTGGGCCCATGGGACATCAGTCCAACTAGCCAGGAGGGCAGGGATGATTGATGAGGAATATTTCCACTTCTTTCTTTTAAGACTGTATTAAGCTTTATCCATTATTGTAAGATTAACTAAAGTTCTGAACGCCTATTGTCTCTAAGGTTACAATGACCACATTTGGGAAAAAAACCCTATTTTCTTTCACTTTTTTTTTTTCAACATCTGATCAAGCAGCAAAAAAAACAAAAAACAAAAAAACTCCTTTCTGCAATTCTTTCAGCTACCGTAGATGATTTTAGACATCAGAGGACAACTTTTATAGATTTACTTTCAAACACAGAACCAAACACATTAAGAAGGGAGAGTATTTTCTGTGTGTAAACATGAACAGTCATTGCTGACCAGTCTCATATATGAATATTGATTCTTCTAATGTTTTATTTTCCAGTCCCTGTTTACTCAAGTGTAGTACCTATGAATTTGTTATCAAAATAATTTTTACTTCTAAATGGAAGGAGTTTAACAACACAATGTGACCAGTCATCTTGGAATATGTCCCAGAATATCAAAACTTTGATACTATTTTGATTTGGATACTGGACTAGTACCTGATCCATATGCCTTTCCTCTGATTTATAGGGTTCTTCTCATCTTCCCTAAAGTTATGGCCTTCGAAATTTACTCAGGCTTCTCTCTAACGCAAGAGTGGGGCAGAGGAGCTCCATTGGAATAGGTGTCATTTGCTTTGCTTAGCTGTGTTGCACTGTGGAACAAGGTGAAGAGGACATGTTCTAGTTCTTAACTTCTGCCATGGGGTGACTCTCCCTATCTGTATCCTGTTTTAGAGACTATCCTTTTCAATGCATTTTCCTTTTGTTAAGAAGTTACTTTAAGTTATAGGCAAGATACTGCTGACCTGCATGAATTCATTTTATGATGGCTGCATAGAGAGTGCCTTGCTGTCTACATGAAGTCATTATTTGGGCACCATTAAATGAGTGACCTCATAAATTTAAGTCAGCCAGGATGTAGAAGGCTTCTGTCATTCCTCTAATTTGTTCATCCTGTGCTGCTTTGAAAACTGGAATATAAATGGAATAAAAGAGGATTGTTATTTTCTATATTTCAGGTCCTTGGTCTTCAGCTGCCTAATTAAAAATGCATCATTTATTCTCATTTAGAATTCTGTAGAGACAGGATACTGCCCTTGCACAAAGTTTTTGAGGACAGCCTCTGCAACAGATAAAATATGGAGCTAATTATCATAGCAGATGTGTTTAGAAGACAGTGATGCACTGGAAAATACTGTCTTTGCAGGACTGTCAAACTCACGAATATCCTTTTATTTATCCCCTCAGTACACTGGCTGACATCACTGTGGATGCATTTGCACATAGAAAAAGATATTCTGTATTGTCTTCTCCACATTACACACAGAATTCTGCCTACTGGTTTTCTCAGTAGAGCCACAACAATTTTACATCTTTTGGCGGCTTTCTGTGATGTGCCTTTGTATCTTGATTATCTCAGTGCCACAATTACTTACATTGTAGGAATAATATTGTGCACACACACACAGAGGTGAGACAGAAGACCTGTGACTTAAATTTAGTGTGTTTCACTTTGGAGGACTAAATGAGTGAACTGCAGCACATGTAGAAGCAAGTTCATACTTTACAATAACTTCTGAAGGAGAGACCACTTTCTTGAACAATTGTATTCTTGTATATCCTCATGCTGTCTGCCGTTTCCATTTGATATAGCAAGAACTGAGACCAAGCATTTCTCTGGAGTTCCTTTATTTTGAAGACAGTTACTAGAATACTAAGATTGCATCCAGATGCATTTCACTTTGCACAAAGACTTCTGTTCTTTGTGGCAATCCGACAGGTTTTTTTGCATCAAACTCATGATGAGCTATAGAAAACTGAATTGACAGCAGCTGAATCATCTATAACGCAGCTTGTAATCAAATTTGTTCTTGAAAATGCTGCTGCTGTGCCCAAAAGGAAAAAAAAAAGCAAAACTGTAAGGGTTTTCATTTTTATTGAACCATGTTTAAAAGTATGACTATTTAGCTTTGTAACAGAATTATTCCATTGCATAAAGGCTTCTTCAGAAACAGCTAGGGAGTAGTGCATCAACCTATGGATCTCTCTTTTGGCAAGTCAAACATTTCTTTCTTATGGATATCTGCCTCTCTAGAAAGTTTTCTGCCTGCTTTGGAATGCAGGATGAAAACGAGCCTTCTAAACCAGGTGTGAATTATTTTTCACACAGCATAATAATAACTTTTAAAGAATATTACCTATCAGCATAATACATGTAACACAGGACATTTAACTGCTGAAGAGTTTGCAAGGTAGAAGCACCAGTGAAGTGTCAGGGATTTTTTTCTTTTTTCTGCTATGAACTTCATGTGGGGTTTAATGTCCTTTAGTGTTTTGATGCCTCAAATTCTGGTCTGTGAAACAGGCATAGTAATTTGATAGCTATGGGAAGATATTGGGAGTTACTGTTACAAGAGGTTCAGAAAAGTAGTTGAAGCTGCCCAAACACTGAAGACAAAGTACATATTCCAGAAGTTTTTTTCTCTTTCTTCTTGAAGTTGTTGTTTTATCTGTATCTTAAAAAACAAAAACTCCTACAGTTTCAGTAAAGGACTGGAGTTATGTGTAACAGAGAAGCAAAGATTTCCTTACTGTTTTATTTTGGTGTTGCTAGATCAGC
>VWZI01010877.1:463308-506774 GCA_013396835.1 Psilopogon haemacephalus
TTTTTTTAAGTCTGTTTATGTTAAGCTAGTTACAGTCTGAGCTGCTTTGTTTATTTACCAAGCAGGTGCAACAAAGGGAGAGATTTTTCAAGTTCACAATAGTTATCCAAATGCTGCCTTTCACTGTGATTAAAATCAGATCAATGCAACCGAAGTGCAATAAATATGAAACAAATTATGTGATAAATATGTAAGAAAAAAGACCCTCAGGACATTTGAGAGATTTCATACTTAAAATGCAAATTCCTGTTGGTAGAAGTGCATATTGGTTCCCTGTGCTGTAAGGAAAGGAGCCTTGAAAATTGTCTGAAAACAGAAACCCAGCTGTTGATGTCAAGAACAGAATTAAAGTACATAATTTCTAATCTGATGCCAAGAAAAATCTCAGTACCTGCAGAGAATATTGTTTTTCTTAAGTTCACATTGAAATCATATGTTGGTATTTGGGGAACATATGATATTTGGATATCATATATATATTTGGATATATATATATATATATATAAATATAATTGTTATTTAGTAAGGGAAACAAACCTCCTGGAAGATATCAAGGTATTCCAGTGACTAGCTCAGAAACTCAGAAGCAGCTGCAGAGCCACCAGTTGAAATACCTTGGGTGAGCAAACACTGTTTGCAGTGTTTCTCCAAGGTATGAGCACCTGGGCTACTTGGCACACATAACCTGTCCTAATCTTCCTATATCAAGAGACCACCTGCAGGCTTTAGTTTGATTTTACATGGTTATCTGTATATGTTCAAGAGTGTCAGTCTCTTTATAATTTTTCGAAAGTGAGAATTTCAGAATAATTAGAAGCAAATTGTTAAGGACCAGATTATACCATCTGCCCTGATATAATCTGGTTTGTGCACACATAGAATATGCACATTGCAGTCATGTTCTTAGATGCATTTGCACATGATTATAGTGTGCCACAGGGAGTAGAGAACTGCATATGGTGAATGTAAAGAGTATTTTAAAAACCTGTAAGGTCATGAGGGGATAGCAGCCCAAGCAGGTTTTAAAAATTAATTCTGAAGTTTTTGTTTTGTTGAAGACAAACTGCGGTAAATTGAACTTTTTGTTTGTTTGTTTGCTTGTTACTGTCATGCAGTGCAACATGCTAGTGTCATGTAAGTACAGCTGGATCACTGTATGAGTTACTACTCTTCTTTTACCAAATTTCATTAGTCATTAATCATGGAATCACAGAATCATAGAATTGTTTCAGCTGAAAAAGACCTCTAAGATCATCGAGTCCAACTGTCAACACCACCGTGACCATTAAACCATGTCCCAAAGTGCTATATGCACACATTTCTTGAATACTTCCAGGGACAGTGACTCCACCACCTCTCTGGGCAGCCTTTCCCAATGCCTGACTACTCTTTCATGAAATAAAATTTTCCTAATCTAAATATCCAATCTAAATCTCTCATAACACAATTTCAGGCCATTTTGCCTCATTCTGTCATCCACTACTGGACAGAAGAGGTGGACTCCCACCTCACTACAATCTCATTTCAGAGAGTCATGGAGAGCAATGAAGCCTCCCCTTAGCCTCCTCCAGACTAAACAACCCTAGTTCCCTCATCTGCTCCTCTTAAGACTTGTTCTCTAGACTTTCCAACAGCTTTGATGCCCTTGCTCTTTGTGAGTGGAAGAGTTTCAAAACAATATTTAACCTTTCTGAAATCTACTGTATAAAAAAAAAAATAATCTAATTTCTGGTGTTTTGTGTGCAGAATTACTGTCTTAGGAGGCTTGCTTTAATGTACTGATGAGATTTAACACTGGTGAAGTGTTTGAAAGCAGTGCTTCCATGCATGTGGAAAGGATGGAAATGTTACATTTAGATCAAACATTACATGAAGCTTGGCAATAGAGCTTCTGGAATTTCAAGTTTATCTGTAATTTCTCTGCAGTGGAGAGAACAGCCTTTTTCTAGGGCTGAGGAAGTGTTGGAGCAGTTTTATTTACATCTAAAAGAAATTATAAAGTTCTCAGCCCTAGTTTTTACGAGAATAGATCCAGCCCCTGCACCACTTCAGTTAGTCTCTGCCCAAGAAGTATTCTACAGGAAGCAAAAATTAAAAAGAACAAATTCAACAGCTGTAGTAGTGTTATTTTAAAGCCATGCTGAACAATGTCCCTTCAGTGAAAATAATACAAATACTGCATTATTGAGCACAATGAATAAGGACTGTTTTAGAGTCCATTAGGCTTCTGTTGTCTTACACTGCAGCTGTAGTGTCAAGTATTACAATTACTGGAAAGTCACCTGTGGAATGGTTGGTGTCCTTAAATACAGGCTTGGTGATGTTTATTTTTAGTTACATAGATCAACAATTACAGAATCAGAGTGTTAGGGGTTGGAAAGGACCTGTAGAACCCCTTCATTAACAATCCTGGAACAATCTTTCTACATTTTGCCTTTTTACTCTAAATTAAAGTATTGTCTTGAATTTCAAGAGACATACTTGATAGATTCATTCACGAGCTAAAATAAACCAAAGTGGAAGAGATTGCTATAGGAAAATTACTTTTATTACTGCTAAACTGGCCAAATATTTACAGCTTTGCAATTATTTATCCTTCTTCCTCTTGTTCTGCAGAATTTTAGAAGAATAGACTAAGGAAGGAGCTGATGAGACTCTTAGTCCAAAAGAAGATCAAGTCCCTTTTTTGGTGATTAATTTTATCTGAACCAATTCTCTCATTGTCATAAATTGGCCACAGAAGTAAGCAGAATGCCCCCTATTCATCCCAGCTTAGAAGCATGCTCTTTATCTTACACTTTTCTTCATTTTTATTGTTTCTTTAAAAATAAATGTTACTATATACCATTCATTACTATTTCTATGTAAGGAAATGCTCAGGCCTGGGGACTCATCCTGAGAAACATATGAACAATACATAGACAGGCACCATCCTGCAAGGAGTAAGGCTGGAACTGAAAGGAAGCTCAGTGTAGTACCCTGCTATCACCAACTGCCTCATGGCATGAACCTGATCTTGAATTGGTCAAATTCAACCACAAAACAGTTAACTTCCCAAGCCTGCAGTGACCTAGTCACAAGAAAGAACCTTTATTTCAATTTGTACCTCACATGTGTCTGTGATGTTATTTGTGTTTGCCTTTTTCCACAGGTTTTACCTTAGGTTAAAGGGTTCTTTTCTGTCCCTTCCCTTCCTTTCTCCTGTTCTCAGCAGCCAGTTCCTGTCTCTCCCTTTAAGATGCCTCCACTCTCCTAAGCAACTTCATTCCACATTCACTTTTGGGTTCTCTGGCTTGAGCATCTGCAGTATGAAAACACAGTTTCAGTTCCAGCTGTCTGTGAAACAAAAGCTAGCTATAGAGTTTGTTCCCTTCAAAGATGACTCCCAGAGTATCATACAAAAAGTTCTATACATTTGTCTCACTCTGGCTTGAGCAGGTCTCCAACACCCTTAACACCTTCAAAAAAAAAAAAAAAATCAATTAGCTCTTAGGGCAACAGGGAAGAACCTGAAGAGCCCCAAGAAAATGTGTCAGTTTGCTGTGGAGAGCCCTCTCTATGCACATCATAGGATGGGTTGGGTTGGAAGGGACCTTAAGATTATCCAATCTTCTCGCCATAGGCAGGGACATCAGAATGCCAAACATATCCTGGGCTGCATCCAGAGGAGGTCATGAGGTGATTCTGTTCCTCTGCTCTGCCCAGGTGACACCCCATCTGCAGTATTGTGTCCATCTCTGGAGTCTTCAGTATAGGATAGACTTGAAGCTTATGGATCAGATCCAGAGAAGACCACAATAATGATCAGAGGAGTGGGGCACCTCTACTGTGGAGAAATGCTGAGAGAATTGGGGTTGTTCAACCGGGGGAAGAGAAGGTTCTGGGGAGCCATTCAATACTTCAAGGGGGCTTAAAAGGCAGATGGGGACTTTTTTTTTTTTCAGCAGGGTTACAGCAGTGACAGGACAAGGGATGATGATTTTCAACTAAGAGAGGGCAGATTCAGACTAGGTAGAAGGGAAAACTTGGTTACAGTGAGGGTGGCAAAACACTGGAAGTTTGCTCCATCCCCGGAAACATTCAAGGTCAGGTTGGATGGGTCTCTGAGCAACATGATCTAGTTGAAGAAGATGTCCATGCTCACTGCAGGAGTTTGTACCAGATGACCTTTAAACATCCCTTCCATACAAAACTATATTTCACTAGATCTGATTGCTCAAAGCCTCATCCATTCTGACCTTTTCCAGTGGTGAGACAAAGCTCATCACAGCTTTGCACTTTCTTGCACAGGGGCCAGGGCTCATTCACCATGGCAGATACACTTAGCATCTTTAGTGTTCTCAGACTTGCAGTTTCCATAATGAAAAAGACCTTTGGGCCTGTTTTTTTTAAGATGCCAAATCCTTCGCAGCAATACTCAGTTCAAGCATTCTAATTCAATTTCTTTCACTCTAGCCCTGTGCTACCCCAACTGCATCAGTAAAGATGCTTTTGGGGTTGGGTTGGGAACTGAATTATGTAGCTTGTCTGGCTCAAAAAAAACACATTGGAGTTTTCAACCATTAGACACTTTTCTGCAATATAATTAAACATTTTAAGATAAATGCATACAAACTTGCATATCAGTGACAGAAGTCAGAAGGGAGGAAAAACCCTTGAGATTTACTCCCACTTATTTATTTTTACTCCAAGTTAAATAGAGGCACCATGTTGTAATAAAATGAAGAACATTTTCATACCTCTACATGTTTAAAAACACATTCAGATCTTTGTGTCTAGAATGTGCCAGGGACAAATACTGCATACAGGCAACTGAAACTATGAGAGCCATTTTCAGACAATTTCATCCACAGCTTTTACCTACATGTTTCAATAACATCTGCACTTCCGTTATGTTTCATCTGAAGAGCTCAAAGCATGTTGCAGGTACAGGTTTAGCTAAATTGATAAAGGTCTTGCAAAGGTAAGGATTCCATCTGCAGGCCTGCCAGGTGGCGGCTCAACAGCTAAAACATCCTTCCCAAGGTCAGAAAAATGAGTCGGTGGAGAGGCTGGAGGAGAACTTTGAGAGGTGAGTTTAATACATAATGATAGCAGCCAGCTGCCTTGCTGCAGCTGTGATCAGGGAACATTGATCTTATTCTTGTTGATAATGAGTGAATTTCTCTAGACAAAGAATCTGATGAAAAAATAAACCATTTACCAGCTCTTAAGAGAAGTGATCTGTAAAATCTTAGGCTGTCACAACTGTAATGCAGGCAGCAATTAGTAAGCACTAACATGGGAATGTTTTTTCTTCATCCTTCTCCATGAATGTTTCCATAAAGCTTTAGTTCTATGTAGAAATATTTGCTAGACTCTTAGGTTGTTAACTATGTGTTCTGATCATGGCATACTTCAGCCTGAGAACTCTGACACCACTCATGCTTTTCTGGATCTTTCCATTTTGACATGCTAGTCACATTTCTGGAAGCAGAGGCACCTAACTTATAAACAAGTTGATATACACCTGGAAGGAGAACTGTATAGCTTCAATACCTTTAGTGAAATTGCAGTGCCATTAGAGGCAACACACAGACTTGTTCTATAGTTAATGAGTTTAAAAGCTTCAGACAATGCCCTTAATATATACTTCAACTTTTGGACAGTGTTGAAGGGGTCAGGCAGTTGGACCAGATGTTCATTTTAAGTCCCATCCAAATAAAATAATCTAGTCTAGTCTTTAAAAAGGAAAATCAAAAAGTCCAGAATATGGAAAGTAAAGTATAAATCCATACTCTTTTCCACAGTTGCACTGTTACAGTAAAAACTTCGCCAAGGTACCGTAGACATCTTTGATTCCCCCAGCACTATACTAGCTATCTGCTGGTAACACTCAAAAGAGATAACAAAACAAAATCACAGCTTCCATCCCAGATGGTAAGGGATAAGCAGTATTTTATCTGAGCAATGCCACCTATAGTAGAGATACCTCATTCTTCTCTAACTGTATATGACAGAGGAGTCTCCTGGGCAGATCCAACAAAACCCATCCCACCTTGAGGTCATACAGGGGAATGTATCAAAATGAATAGATCATCAAGTCTGGTGAAATACTTTGGAGGCTGAAAAACGTGTTTCCCTGTGGCTGATCCTTGATTTTACATTATATGGAAGTGCCTTTTTTCTCTATCCTTTCTTACAGAAGACCATGAGTAGCTTCATCTCCCTGCAGGGACTTAAAGGGATTAAAAGGTCACTGCTGGATCAAAACAAATATGCTGTTTTAAAGAAGTACTCTCCTCAGTTCCAAATCATGCCACAGTAAAGCTGTAATTAAAAAAAAAAAAAAAAAAAAGCAGCTTATCTGCATGATTTTTGTTTACTGTTTATCTAGGCATACTGAAAACCAGACTCATTTTTCTCTCATATTGTTCTTGCTAGTTTCCTACTCACTGAAGCAGTAATAGTGCCAAAGCTTACACGGGAATATTTAAATGCTAATTAACTTCTTAATTCTGTGTGTGGGCAGGCTTCTTGTTTCCCCTGGAGTACGACTGATTTTCAAGATATTTATTTGGGATTTCTTGGTGTTTGCGTATGTGTATGGCGCCTTATGTATGTGTTGGGATGTGTGTGGGATGCCTCTGGCCCTATTTGCCTGCAGCTGAGCCTGCACAACATTCTCCTTCCAGCCAGACATGTTTTCCAGTATGGAAGTTTACAAAAAACAATCCTCTCTCTTATTTTATGTCAGTTGTTAGATACAAGGAAGCAAATCACCTGGCTGGAATGGAATCATTGAGCTGTGTTACAGGGGGGACAATAAATGGGTGTCACTCCTCCTGGTTGTAGGGTGCTAGGGAAGATCAGCTTTCAGCATCTGCCTAGCAGAAGTTCCACCTGGAGCAGTCACCCTCTGCAGAGAGTTTGCCTTTCAAAATTTTCCAATAAACAGCTTTGCAGGGTGTTACTGCTAATGCCAATCTGATTTTCTCTGGGAAGTGGTTAACCATGCAGCTAGAATTTGTATCAGTGGCTATTAAAATTGATTGTGTTTCTGAACTCCCTTCCCATTCAGCTTCCACTTCACAAGAGGCATGCAATGGCATGCAAGAGTCATAGAACTTTTTGGCCAGAAAAGTCCTCTAAGATCACCGAGTCCAACTGCCAACCTAACACCGCCATGGCCATTAAACAGTGTCCTTCTGGCACACATGCCTGGAACGCTTCCAGGGATGGTGACTCCACCACCTCTCTGGGCAGCCTCTTCCAATGCCTAGCCATTCTTTCAGAAATGGCTGGAAGCACAATACTGAGATGCTACACTGAAAATGCACATAAAATGTATCCAGTTTGTGTGTTACTGAATGTTGCTTGAGAAGTCTTCACAGAATGGAAGTTCTTAACGTGAAAATCAGCCCTTAAAGCATTAAAAAATACTGGCATTATGAAGGGATTTTAAAATGGAAATTACTGTGGCTCAATAATCCAGTTTATAATGATACCCTAAAGCTGCTGTGATGGAGCAGGTGTGAGACAAGGCTAGTGCACACCTGTTCATAGCAGTTTCTTCTCATGATTAAAGATGATGGTACTTCCAGGTGAATTAAGAGGCCACAGATTTGTAGCCAGAAATCATGGAGAAGCCCTGGCCAGTCATGCACAGTTCAGGTAGAATTGCTGTCAGTGACCTTCAGCTGTGCTACTTTTATTCCTTATTGTTTGGAGGAAAGATACAGGGACTTTACAGTCAAGAAGGCTATGGGAGGCACCTATGCTGCAGACAGCTGAAGTTGGGAGAGATGAGTTCCACCCTTTGGGACTCAACCTTGTTTCCAACCCCAAGGAATGCCAAAGTAGCATTGAAGGACTTGTTGTTTCATGCCTGCCCAGCTGGAGACTGGAGGAACATAAAAGTAGATTAAATCAGCCCAGCTGGTGTAATCTTCTTCATCTACTACCCTCAGAGCAACAGCAAGGTGCTGCATGGGCCTTCCTGTTCTGTTGCTGCCGCAACCTCCAACATGCGGACTCCTACAAAGACTTCTGCTCCACGCAGATATGTAAAGACATGCCCTTTTGTAAGGGAGAAAAGACCCATCTGTGACTTTTAAATCAGTTTTCTTTTGATTTGCTTTGTTCTGTGTGATTTGTCATAACACTTCGGAAAGAGCCACGTATGGAACAGATTTCCAACAATGACAGGGGTAAAGCCAAGCATTAACCTTAAATGCTTTTTCTCCTTGTTGCATTGCACTTAATAGTGCATAGTTATACTCCCCGTGTGTTGAGAGAGCAGGAAATTACATAGTAAATGTTAGCAGAAGCTGATGTTTAGGCTTTTATTATCACTTGATAAACCCATGTAAATCCCATTAACGTTGAAAGGAGTTATATGTGAATGTCAGGGGACAAGAGAGACCATTTACTCTCCAGTGCATGTAACTAATTAAAAATTTAAGAGCATATAGTACATAATTATATTGGGCTGTAGGTTAATGCTCCTGAAAGACAAATGCCAGATGAGCTGAAACGGTCATACAGAACCAGAGAACCTCTGTCTGTCTCTGTGCAGGAAGCCTGTGTGTTCTCCTTGCTCTACGCTTGGGGGCTGACGGAAATGGGCACATCGCTGGCTGTGACCTTGGTTAGGCTTTTGCAGGGCAGAACACAGTGCAGGGAAAGACAAGAGAGCAAGCCCTGGCACCTACAAACTGCTTTCGCATGCTCTGCTGAACTTACTTCTGGCAGTGTTTTACTTGTCAATGCAAACAGGAGGCAACATCTTAATCACAACCTCTCTCACCGTACAACAGCCTGTTACAACCATCAGAGAAGCTCAAGTTTAACGCAGGCTGCTCTCCTGGGAAGAGTCCAGTGCCAGCATACTCTAAATGCCCATTGACACGCAGCCTTCAGAGCAGTATAAGAAATGTGTGCCTGCAGGAAGGGCGTCACCTTCCTATGAGCAAGAAGCCACTGGTATGGTCCAGACAGGATGCTCATGGGCTTGCTAATCAAATAGAAAACACAAATCCATACCTTCTGCTTCCTACATAATTATGTTTTATTTCAGGAGAGTGTCTTAGAGCCATGTTAGAGTTAATATAACTGTAAGCAGGCAGTAATCTTCATTAAAGGCACAGATAATCAAGACAATAGTGGCAGTTACACAGAACTCTGTCTGTCCCTGCCCAAACAAAGGCATGTGCAGAACACATGGATTGAAAATGGTTTCCCTACAGCTGAAAAAGAAGCCCCAGACCCTGGCACAAAGAAAAGGAATATGTATGATTTTTCATTGATTCTTCCCAGGAGAAAAAAAAACAAACTTGCGAATTCTTTGGGAGTCTGGGGATGAGACCAAATAAATACCCATCTCTCAAGGTTTCAGATCCACCTAGAAAAACCTCACAGAAAATGCAAACCTCACATGGAAGTTAATATATGTTCCAAACGGTTATTATGTTTTATGGCTGGACAAAACTTTTAGAGCATGGGCAGGTGCACAGCTCAGCTTTTTAGTATCAGCTTATTCCCACTTTCTTATAGGCCTTCTATGGTTTCAGAAAGCCTCAGCAACACAAGCCTCCAACGTTTAAAGTTTCTGTCATGTGATTTACACTCCTAGAGCCATTGATGTTTTGAATTTCACATCCATCCTTGAAGTGAAAGTTGAGCTGCTCTCTCTCTCTCTCTCTTTTTTTTTTTTTTTAATGATAAAAGAGCAGCCTCTGAATTAATAGCAGGTCACTATGACATATATTAGAGCGTGGTTTGCATTTATGTCGAGAATCTCCTGTCGTCTTCACCACCGCCCACAAATGCCATAGCAACCACATTGCAAAGGGGCTAAAATGCATGCACAGTTTAACGTGCTGTTAAATGAATGCACTTCTTGTTTTACTATTGTGATGATGAATTCATTTCAGTTGCAGTCACCGATTAATAGAAAGTGGAGTTCCCAGTGAACAGCAAATAAACAAACAGCTCCGATTTTGCCTTTTGGGGATTTAGCAGTTATGTGGAATTCAGCTGTGTGGGCAATTAACTGAAAGGACCTCAAATTATATGTTGCACTTGCACTTGCACAGAAGCTTTTAGAAGTGCCATAGGAAAGTAGTCTTTACAGTGAACACAAGGTTCGACCAGCAGCAGCAACAATTTGCTGAACTTAATAGAGAACAATACTTGTTTATTCAGCAGTGTTTGCATATTCAAGTAGTTCATGCAATTATTCTTAAGTATAATGGCCCGAGTTTCAGCAATGTTTTGTAAGGCTTGTGAAAGTCAGTAATTTGCTGCAATTAAAAATATGCAGCTAGCATTGAGAGTGCTTGCAAAATACAGGAATGCTGTTTTTTAGCACAGTCTTATAATGTGTTAAAGACACTTTTAAAGTGTGCTAAAGCATCCAGCTTGTTCTTCATCAAGTGCTTTCTTCACAGCTTGTTCTCCCATGCAAAGTTACCTCCAATGGTGTTGGCTTTTCGCAAATGCTGCTGTGATCCCACTCTGTTACACCTACTTACAACTTTTCTATAGCTCTGCATTTCTCTTCCAGGCATTAACTATTCCATACTCCTCATAGGGCTCATTAGTCAAATATTTCACTCAAAACATTGGCTTGTGTATTGTCCATAGACAGCTCTAAATCCAAGAACAAATTGTTCCTGTTACATATTTACCGGTTGTTTTTCCCCTCTTTGTGCTTCCAGCCATTTCCCAGTAGAGCTGAACAAGAAAACCCACACACATGAAAAGGGAGGGACTCACTGGGGGCACTATCTGCAGCCAAACGGAGTCAGTCTGACATCAGCCTTCCCTTTCTGACCTTTGTTTTACTGTCACATTTGGCTACTGGCCTTTGAAGTGATGGGATAAGAGGTCTCCAAAAAGGGCAGGTAGGATGATGGAAATAAATGCTGCTGAGATACAGGCCTAGCAAGTAACTGCTATTTTTAATGTCTTTCTCATGTACAGCATTCCAAAATGCTGCTGTTCTCCAGCCCTTCCATTTTTCTTTTGCTCAAGCTGGCCAATGCATAATGTTTCCTTCACTTGGGGGAAAAAGAACAGCAGTTTTATTGCTTGGACCCACTATCTTTGTCTCTGGTTTAGCTTCTCTCTTGAGAGGTTAGACGAGAGTTTCCAAAGTGCTTGTTCTGAGCCCAGGCCGTGCTACCAGCTTCAAATCTCTCAAACAATGCAACATTTCTTTGGCACCAGGATCAGAACAGAGACAAAAACCACAAAATAAAAACAGAGCTGGAGGATCCTGGACCCATATTCACACTCAAAATCTGGTGCACAACAGGCTCCTAGCTCCTGACTTCAATAGATAGGAGGACTTGTTCAAGTATGCTCTAGCTCTTGGTTTGACCAGACACCTGGATTTCAGTTTGAGAGACAGGTCAGTATGTTCTTCACCCATGGTGGCAGGATATGGCCAAGGCATGTACCTGGTATGGAACCTCAGGCCAAGTCAGTGGCATGGGACATTTCTGTTGGCTAGACTGAAGAGAATTCCTGATACTGGTTTTCTCTCTGGAGGTTTTTGGCTAAGTGTCCAGCCACTCCCTAGCTTTCATTTGACTAGCTAAATAGACTAATCTTCTTAAATCTTTCCCTTCAAGTCATCTTTCTCAGACTTGTGTGCATTCCTGTGTCTCTTTCTTGAATTATCTCCAGCTTTTCAACCTCCTGCTTGTTTTGTGGACATGAGCAGGGCACAATGTGTTGGCAGCAGTTTTGGAAGAGGAGGAATATTCAGACAACATAATCCCCTTCTCTCTGGATTTTCTCTGCTTATATATATACACATTGGGTCAGTTCATGGGCAGTTGATTACTCAGTATAACTTGCAACCCCTTTTTTGGTCATGGCTTTCCAGTGTAGAACTGCTGCAGCTCTCACCAGGGAAATACCTTCTTTATTCCATATTGTGAGTTAACCTGGTTGTACTTGCTTAACTTCAGATTACCAATTTCCCATTTGTATCAGTGACCTGTGTTTCTTCTTTTTACCATTTTCCCAGCAATTTCATCTGAAAAAATTGGTTGATAATGACTTAGGTTTTTATCTAAGTTGTTGATAAGATACAATAGCACAGAGCCAAGAACCAATCCCTATGGGATTTCTCCAAACACACACCCACTCAAAGAAGATTTCTCTGCTTATAATTGTATTTGAGACCTGAAGTTAGCCAATTCTTAATCTGTTTAATGTGGTTTACAGTAGGTTTGTGTTGTTTTAGTTACTTCATCAGGCATGTTTCTTACAGAAGCCTAACACCTTGTCAGCCAAATGTGCAATCTAATGCAAACTTCCCTGATCTGCATTAACAAATAGGATCATGGTAGATATCTGCCACATGACACAGCAGCATAGTGCAGAGAGACACACAGCAGCATTCAAGTGCCTTGTTTGGGTACCAGTAGCAAGGTGGGCACACCAGTGTGGCTCTGTGTAAATGCTCTTTGCCCCTGCTCTTGTAAGGTGGAAAGCTGCTGCAGACAGTGTTGGTGTTTTAGGCTCTCTCTTTGGAAGCCAGTTATACAATCCACTCAGTGATGTCCTGGAGGAAAGTCTGTTTTCCCAGGACTAATGCTGCCCCTTTGTAACCAGAGACTCTCTTGTTCATAATTCCATAAAGAGTTTGTAAACTGAAGGTGTTTTAAAAAATTCTGGGCATGTTGGAGGTAACTGCAGCCTTCTGTTCAGCTGCCAGTGAACAGCAGCACCTCTCTGATTTCTCGAGAACTTGGAGGGCAGCACAGGCAGACTGAAACTTTGAGGCAGGGGTTCTTTGTCTTCTTCCAGAGTGTTTGATGTAATTTTTATCAGGAAATGAGGCTCAACAAACTTGTCTTCCTTTTTTCTAACTATATCAGCATCTTATGTGATATGCTCCTACTGTATTTGCCCTACAAAAGATGAATGGAACAGGGTTTAGGCCACGGTACATATCTTTAGCTGTCAGTACAAATCTAATAATTTCCTTGGATGCAGAGAGGTTAATTCAAAGACTTGTCATTTCCAAAGACATCTTTTGAAATCTGAAAAGAGACCTGAGGAATATGCTAGTCTTCTGTGAGAATGGGAATTCATGTACTTGCAGTAGCCATGAATCTCTTGACTTCTCCAAAGGGCAGACAAACCACATACATAATACACAATATTTAACTACTGTAATCTGGATTTAGATTTGAGAATGAACAGGATGTTAATGAGATAATGTCTAGGCATGATATGGTCTCACTTTCTGGCATAAGAATGCATAATCATCTTCTATACTGTCTATTAAAAACGGAGAAAGCCTAATTATACATTTTGAGTATTCCATATATATTTATTTCTGTATTGTAATTTCTGTATTGTTTATTAGAATGACATTATTTTTAATTCCAATGTTTCTTTAGTGTGCATAAATTCTGAATTAATGCTTACAAATCACTTAAATATACACTGTAAAGACAATGAGAAAACAGGAAACACTGGAACAGAGGGAGGTTAACTCATCAAGGGCAATGCTATTCCACTGGAAACTGTATCTGCTGCCTAAAATGGACTTGATTGTTGTGAAGTCCAGTAACACTTTCAGGTTCAGTTTGATTGCCAAAGTGGGGATTATTCAGCAGCAACAGCCAGAATAGAAACCATGAGAGAAACAAAATTGGAAGGCAAGATGTCTGCAGCCAGGCTTTAATTCATGCTAATATGCACGAGAATGCAATTAGAGGAGGCTCTGAATTGCAGGAATGTGTGCCTGACCGCATGCAAATCTCAGTTCAACAGGGGCAGCCACCCGAGGTGGTTAATAGATTATCTGAGTTCTTATCAGGCAGAAAACTATTTGGGGTGGAGTTCATTAATATAAATAAAAGAAGATGAACACTAGCTCTGAAAAGATGAGTAGGTGGGTCAGCTGTGAGATGGTGCAAATCCTCTCCTGGTAATACTCTCTGGACTACCTGTAGCTGCCTTGGCTGTTTGGAGGGTTTGGCCCTGCTGAGAGCTAGAAGCGTGAGGCAGAAATTCTGTCTGAGCTGCACTTTTTCCTCCCTCGATCTGCAGAAGAGATTGAAAAAAATGGTTGCTGCTGCTAATCGTTAATCACTCTGAAAACAAACCTGGCCTTGCAGAACTAACTGCAATCGGAGCACTGGGGAAATTAGGCAGAGGAAGAAAGTATTTGCATGGTTTCTAGATGCTCTAATTTGAGGTTTCCCATATTTTGCTTGTGTCTCATACATTACATTGTTCAGAAGTATTTATTTTTGCACAATCTGCATTTTCCTTTGGATGACTGCATTCAAATACTTCCATTTATTTATTCCTCACTCACTTCCTACTGTAATGGTGTTCTTCTACTATCCTGTCCATCTGCTGATACAGTCTGCTCCAGCTGAGAATGAATGGGCCTGGATTGTGCTACCTATCACATGACAAAATTACTGATTGTAAAGCATCTGCACTTACCAGCAGCACCAAAGCCTCTTAAACTTCACTGAGACAGGTAAGGAACACTGCAGAAAGTCCCAGTATAAATTGGTGAATGCAAATTAAAAGATGCCAGTTGGATGCTGAGCTTTTTCTCTGGATCTCTGGCTTTTCACAAACTTAGTGTATTTTTTTCCCTGTAGTTATTCCACAAAAGTGTCACTTAATCAGGCCATGAGGTTTGATTTGCTCATTCCTATCTAAGCTCCTGGAGAAGGATGGAAAAACACTGTGGTGGCTGGTAGTACCAGGAAATGTCTGTGGTGCAGCATCCATATGGCATGGTCTTGTTTTGGTCCCACATTTGCTGTTAGAAGGAAGGTTGCTCCACATTCGGAGCAAGTGATTTGAAGTTTTTCTAGACCCACCTTCAGGACATACTCTTCACTTCCATCCTTAGTTTCAGGCTCTTCCGTTCTTCAAGGCTTTAGAAGGTGTAAAAGCAAATCCTAGCAGATGGATTCTCCTGACACACTCTCAGCTAAAACTCCTTAATAATAATTTTTAAGATTTCTTCAGCTGTCACTTTCATACAGATGTACATCTTTTCAGTTTCTCTTTTGGGTCTTTGCACTAGTGTGGTGTTGTAGGACAGCTGGTTGTGAGAAAGGGGTGGCTGGCAAAAGTGCTTGTGAAGGAACTGGGGAGGAACACTTGTTTGGAGAGGAAGTAAAGACATGGACCTTGCAAACATGTTGAAACACAATAAAACATGGATGTTTTCACCTGTTGGCAGTGAAGGAAGAATGTTTAAACACAGACACTCAGACACTCAAAGATCATCCAAATAATTTCCAGAGAGGAGAAAGATGAGCCTATGATCTGCTTTGCAGCTTGGATATGCCTTGGGTGTAGTAGCAAAGCCCCTCTTTGCGTAGGACTGCCTTGCCTTTTGGTATCTGGCAGGTGAATCTCCCCTTGCAGTGGGCTGCATGTAGGATTTTCCCAGCCAAAACTTTGAAGTTGACTGTTTGGCCTGTTCTGTGATGTGTGTTTATCATTTGTGAAGCACCTTAGGGTGAAAGGCCTTCTGTAAAGGCTGTTATTCATCAAGAAGTAACTAGGCCTGTTCTTTAAATGTTATCTGGCATCATTCCCAACCCCCTCCCTCCCACATTCAACTGTTTATTATTTTTACTACAGCAGCACCCAAAGATGAAATGAGAGCTGGGGGGCCTGGTGCTAAACGCTGTGCAAATATAAATGTCATCTTCTCAATAACAAGAGAGGAAAAGGCTGTGGGAAGGGAAATGTTTTATACTTTCTGTCTGAGATTCTTTCCTTTCCAGCTCAGCAAGGATGACTGAAGGGCAGAAGGTCTGTACATTTTTTGTCAGACCTAACGTAAAAGTGGGCTCCTACAATGAGAACTGCCCTATCTGAGCATCCAGACTCCCCTTTTCACTGATGAAGGCAAAGAATTATCCTGGGAGCAGCTCACCTGTGCTGGTACAGAAATCAAATTTCAGATGAGATGAACTGTATCCTTTGTGGAATTGCTTCTCTCCACTGACTGAAAGAGGAAATCATGAAACCAATCCAAATGTAGACACCTAAAGGTGAGCTGCAGGTTGACATGAAAGGAGCACGCAGGGAGAGAGACTGGGTGATATTTGTGGGCAAACCTCATTATATTAGAAGTTCTTCATGGAAAGAGTGATTGCTAATTGGAACAGACTGCTCAGGGAAGTGGTGGAGTCACCATCCCTGGAAGTGTTTAAGAGGAGGCTGGATGAGCTACTTAGTGCCATGGTTTAGTTAATTTGAAGGGTTAGGTGATAGGTTGGAGTCAATGATCTTAGAGGTAATTTCCAACCTGGTTAATTCTGTGATTCTGTGATATCATTCTGTAGAAATGGAAACATCCCTCGAGATAATGTTGCCTCAACCTTGGGGCTGAGCCACATAGAGAGCTCCAAGACCATTCCTTTTACCAATCAAAGAAGATAGGAGGCCTGTGTAATGATGGGAGTATGTATGTCCAACCAGAGTGGGACGAGTAGAAATACCATAGTGAATTAGATGTTGTGTGTCTGACAAGAGACTAGTCAAAGCTGCAACAAACCTCCATTTATCCCCCCAGGAATGCAGCATGTCTTATAGGATGCCAAAGACAGTATTCATGCTAAAAACAAATGAAAAAAAGACTTCTGTGTGAAATTAATACTGAGCGTTAGTGCCTTGCGTAGGGATTTGGACCCTCATGGGCTTTTGTTCTGTGGTGCTCTCAGCGTTCTCTCCAGAGCAATTAGTGCCCTGGTAAAAGTGCACCTGCTTACATGCCGTGACTGACCATTAGGGGTTTAATTCAGATGATTAGCTAAAAACCAGCTTCCAGAGCCAACAGTTTGGGGTTGGAACTTGTGAGCAAGAAGAAGTGCCTGTGGCTTCCCTGCTTTCTGGCTCCTACTGACTCAAAAAGCTCCAACAGAGCCTCTTTTCCTTTTGGCATTTTGACATTCAATTTTGGCAGGACTCCACCATATCAGTGATGTATAAAAATACAGAATAAACCAAACATAACAGAAGGAAATAATTTTGAACAGAACACTTGCCCCTCCCAATGAAAACACTGGGGCAGCTTGATAAAAAATATCACCTCCAATCCTCTTACCTGTTTCCGCTGCCCATTCATTCAGGTTTCACACATGTGCAAGCCTCTCTCCTAAGTTGAGATCAAATTATTTCAATCTTTCAAGTTTCCTAGGCCCAGGTCATTAGCTGGTTGGGGAAATTGAGATATTAATGCTATTTGAGTTGAAGTTCACTTTAGGGAGTTATTCAGTCTCTACAACCCAAAAAGGTCCTGTAACAATATAGTCTAGAATTGCACCATGGTTGGAGAGTGTTCTGTGTCCCTGCTCACTGCAAGGTGGTTGCAACAGATGACCTTTAAAGGTCCCTAACAACCCAAACCGTTTAATGATTCTATGTATTGCAGTTAGATTTTAACTCTTCCTGGCCAGTTGAAGGACTTGAAGGTGTTTTCCTCCACCACAGCAAACTCACTCCCCACCAGGGAGAATAATGCCAGTAGACAGTGAAGTGCTGGTTTGAATGGGTCTTATTTTCTTCTTGCTCTGATTATGAAGAGTGTTTTCATAAACTTGAGGAAGTGATTATTTCAGGAACAGTTGCCTCCTACTCATGAAGTAATTACTGCTTCATCTCCTCCCCGGCCTGTTTACTTATGCCTGGACCAAAAAGCTGCCGTTGGTACGGTGGTGTTTTGTACTATCAGGTATATCTTTCCCTCTCTAAATCCTCTGCACTTGCCAGTGCTCAGCTTTGTGAACAAATTCCACTGCAGAAGCACTGCACCATGCATATCGACAAAGACAGACGTATCCTGTTGCACATTAGCTTTGCAGCACTAAAATTCCTCACATCAGTAAAATGTGGTATTACTTTATTTTTTTGCTGGCATAATTTATTCTTTGGACTTTGTGCTGATATTAAAACCATTCAACATCCAAATGTAAACACACCCTCTGACTCAGTCATGGTGTACTTTAAAAGACATAACCTATAAACATCCTTTCCTGCAAAGGTCCAAACAAAGGCAAAGGGCCTTCCTCCAAGCCGGGTGCTGAAAGGTTGACTTTGAATGTCTTCTGCAGATACTGCAGAGTCCCCTGTAGCTCTCTTACCTTTATCCTATTTCTTGTCTGAATTGTGTTTATTTTTCCCCAGATGACTGACAATGCTTGGTAGTATACTTTACTCTTCCTGGCATAGCAGGGCAGAGGCAGCTATTTGCCTAAAGGCACCTATCAAAACGTGACTGGCAGATTTGTTTTATTCATCGAGGCAGATCATGTGCCTATGCAGCAACCCTACATGAAACAATGGGATAGACAGACATCACCCAGTCACCAGGATCCATGGTTTAACACCAGACTTAATAGTTACACAATGGTTGGGTTTGCTCTTTTCCAGCCAAAATGATTCTAAATTTCTATTATCAGGGTTTGAAAGTTGATGGCCGTATGAACACCTTCTTCCTTCATTCTGAATGTGGGCAATGAGAGGAATTGCAGATGCCTGATAATTAAAAGAAATTCCATATAATTGCCAAGATGAAGAGGAGGTTGACATATGCCTGGAGCATTACAATTGTTGACTATGATCTGTGTCTGGACAGTAGTATATGCACAAGAGAAAAGACAGAGTGCAAGGGAGAACAAGACTCATTTAGGTGTTAAATACAGAGATATCAAAGCTCCAACTAACAAGTTAGGGGATGTAGTGAGGGGTGAGGATGTGTGCACCTGTAAAGGGGATTACATTAAGAGGTGAGCTGCTCCTAGAACTTTTATCTGTAATAAATGGATAGAAATACTGGGTAATGAGAGATTTCAATCATAAAGATGTATGCTGGAAGTCTCATATAACCAGAAATAAATCTCTTTGAAGGTTCTCAAATAGTATGTGATCATTTTCTAGGCCAGAAGATATTACGCTGAACATGAGATAACAGTATTTCAGATTTCATTCTGACAGATTGGTCTGTGTGTTGGAAGCTGACGGTATCTTAGGAGCATATGGCTGGGACTTCATTTCAATAGGGGCAGAGGATGGACTGACACAGTAATGAATATATTGAGTAGTTCAAAAGGGACAATTTCTCAATACTGAAGCAGAATATGAAAGAATGAAAGTTAGGCTTTCCATAAGAGGATTTTACAAGCCGACCAACCAGCTGGATTTCACAGTGATGTGAGAGGGTGATTTTGATTAAAAACCCATCCCGCTACAAAGGGAGAATATCACAGAGGATGGCATAAATGACTTAAAAAGCTGACTTGGACAAATAAAATCTACCTTAAAGTAGACAGACGCAAAGGTAGACACAAGAGCAGCCACACTGCTAGGGCATGCCAAAGGGCAGCAAGAGAGTGGGCTTTTGCCTTCGAGGGCTGAAATTCTGTATGCAGTTTGTATGCTCAGATATAGAAAGTGCTGAAGACTGCGCTGAGCTGGTGTTGGTGGGAGGGAAAAGCTAGAGACAGCCTGAGGCCCACTGAAAATGCTTCATAGCCAGATTTAGGAGCTCCATCTGTCTACTTTATCCAAAAGAAGACCAAGGGATGACTTAGCATCTGTGCTTATGTACTTTGTAGGGAAAGTACCAGGTAACTGGGGGCTCTTTAATCTTCAGCAAAAAGACATGATAGCAGCCAGTGCTGGGAGGTTAAAGCTGGGCAAATTGAAATGAGAAAAAAGAGTTTAATTAAATGCAGGAATATGGTAGCTGGACAGTGATGGACTCTCCATCTCTTGATAGCTGTGGATTAACATGCAGCACCATTCTGGACAGTGTGATGAATTAGATTGCTGGTCTGAGAACAGAGTTCGAGGAAGAGACTGTGCTGCATGCTCTCAGGCAGTAACCAGTGGTTCTTCCTGCCTTTAAAACACTCTGACTCTGTGAGAAGCTGGTGAGGACATTGGTGGTATTTCATTGTACAAAGCCTATTCAGTGTTCCATGCAGCTTTCTGGGATGATGCAGTATTGTCTTTCACAGGCAACAGACTTGGTAGGGTGCTGGGAGAGACTGGTTCCAGCAAAATATGCTTGGAGAACATTATTTGAAAGCTCTGTTTTGTATTAAGCTTCATGGTTTATCAAAACCCAAGTTGCAGCCACTAGATAGGAATTTTGGATCATGGAGGCCTGTCATGCTGCTAGGGAAAGAAAAAAGATGTAATGAGGATGTTGGACAGAGTGAGCATTGCTTTGGTTCCTGTCATTTCCTGACTGCTGTTTTCTAGATAGATGGGGACCACATGCTGACTGGCCCTGGCATCTGTGTGTCCTTGCATTCCTGTTCTGCCTGAAGAGCACAAAAAGCATCCTGGCAGCAAGAATGAAAAAAAGGCCAGTTTTGCCCAAGTTCCCCAGACACCTGAGGGCAAAGCTGAGCACATTTAGCTCTACCCCAATATATGGCATGAAGTGGAAGTAAATTAGGTGGAACTACTTGCTGAAGGAGTGACAGGGGAGGAAGACAGGAGAAAGGCTAGGAAAATGGGAAGAAGTAAGTTAAAAATCAGAAATACTGTGAAATGGCAAAGTATTGTGGAAAATCCTGGAGGTTTTACATGAAGCTAACCCTAGCTATGTCACTACATCCCACTCAGGGGAACTGTATCCTTGTCTTAACTCTGCAGAATGGCAGCAAGCATGTCTCAATTGCCCTGGCTGTAAAACAGTATTTTGCTGAGCACACTGACATCTCTTGCTTGCTGTTATGTTTATATTATTATAGCAAAGCAGGGAAAGTATTTTCTTTCTCTTTGCACTAATAATTGAACTCACCCAAGAATGACACATTGATGGGCTCTGGAAAGGGAGCAGGAGTGATGTCTAAAATGGCCTGAAATTCAACTGACAGCTTGTAGCATCTCTGAGAAGCCTCCTAAGTATTTATTACCATCCCTTCTGTCTTCAAAATTCTGAAAGAAATCAAAGTCAGAAATCTGTGAAGTTTTTGCAAGTGGTCAAATGAGTTAATTTCTTAGGAGTTCTCAGGTAACCAAACTATCCTTATCTTTTTTTCCCAGAAGTGCAGCCCTTTTCTTGATCTCACATATAATACTGGATAATCTGTCACTTATTATCGTGCTTTCCTGGGAAAGAAAATTATAAAAATACATTTAGGATCTATATAGCATTTCAGAAGGACCATTTCCTTCTGATTGATAGGTCTTTTCCAGTAGCAAACTGGAAGAAGCTTTATCTTGCTGAAACTCATCCATCTGCATAGCTCTATTTCTACAAGTGTAGTAATGAGACCTGCAGTAAGATCTTGTATGCCCACAAATCCCTCCTGGTCACCACGCAGAACAGCCACTGCAGTGAGGAGTAGTGAAATTTGTTACAAGCCTTTCTGCAGCTGTGCTGGACTTGAGAGAGAGAAGAGCCTCAAATGACTGAAAGCACCACAAAGTGCAGCATGGAAATAGCTCATACAAAAAGCTTGGCTGTGGCTTTGTGAATTGGTTCATTTGAACTGCCAAACGTATCCAAACTCTCTTATTCTGGCCTCAGAGCACTTGTACTTCCAACATGGAAACAGCATGGGTGCTCTTTGTCTGTAGTAAATATTACGGAAGTCAAAATAAAAATGGAAAGAAAAAACCCTTCAGCTCCCTGTAGCTAATCAGGTATTCACCTTCAACGAGTACTAATGAAACTAGCACCACATCAAAGGGGAAGCTGGCTCCAGCCAGGAAGGTTATTAAAAAATTTAACAGTACCAGACGGCTCCCAACCAGCATAAGTGACTGCATTTTACATTGTGTTTGTAAAAAGTAATGAAGCCCTGGGCTTGTCCTCAGCTGCCACCTGCTTTGGGGCTATCACAATCAAAAAGAGGCACTGGGAAAGCCATCCTTGCAGGCAAAGACAAGTTTTCTGTTCAGGGACTCAGTATTTCTCACCCACTCTTTACACAATCTAGCTACCAGTATGTACTAACACAAGCCAAACCCACCAGGTGCTGATGAGGTTTTTTGACATAACAGCAATAGTAAGCTCCTTTCTGTCATCAGACTGAAAAACATGTTAAATATCCTGAATTAGGAAAGAAACAAAACATCTCTCTTGCAAACATAGTGGAAATTAAGTAAACATGGGTTTGTGATGGCAGTTCACTGGGAGCAGGATATAGCTTAATCTCCATCTATATACAAGTGTAAGAGGACAGGAGGGAGCGCCAAGCTGGGATGGAGCCATTCCTGCTCCTGGAGGTGACTTCTGCTGCCACAAAACGAATATTTATACCATATACTGCTGCAGGTGAGGAGCACAACCTGCCTTTTTGCCAGGAGCAAAAACATAAGCATCTCCACATCCCTCCCAGCCTAAATTACAGGAGGATGGTCCAGAGATGCTCTTTTTAACAAGTGCTCTTACATTTCTTGACGTGTCGGCATGAAGGAACCTTCTAATAAAGGGGAGGATTTTCACCGGGGGATTTTTCAGTAGACTTTGATAGCATAAAAGCATTCCAGCATGCTTGCACACATGGAGACTGGGGTAAAAATTATTCTTACATTAAAATCTTAAAATCCTTGATTTTTCAACCACTTTGGACTTCTGTTATCTGACATAGTTCCCTCTCAGTTCAAGCTGAAAGTATGCAGTGTTTGATCTACAAATAATGGCATAGCCCCCCACAACCTAAAGTAATGCCTAATGTAGGGCTGTTGCTTTAGCCAGAAACTCCTCTGTAGGTCACCAACTTCCACATTTCAGAGTAAATTGGTGCCAAGTGAATGCAAAGAATCTGCTCCACATTTGAAGCACATGATCTTACAAAAGGAGAGAACTGAAATAGCCAGATACCTCTCAACTCCTACACAGGCTGCTGCTGTTTTAAAGGTACAACTCGGTTGTAAAAGGTAAGGCATGGAGAAGTGAAAACACTGTATTTTATCTCAACAAACAAAACTCAAAAGCAAAAAGTCAAATCCATTAAAAAGCTACCACTGTGGAAGACGAATTCTGCCATATGAGTTAAAAATCATAATTTTACTAGTAGCAGGTCTTGGATCTAGAAACATCTTGAAAAAGCTTAAAGCAAGGCTGCACCATGCATAAACTGCTAATAGTGTTTGGGTGTGGTTTTTCTTGCAAGTGCTGAAGACACGCAAAAGGGGGATGTGGGGTGTGTGTAAAAAGAATGTGGAAAGAAAAAGAAAGTGGGAGCTCAGCTGTAAATACAAGGGCCTGCAGCTCTTCACCCTTCTCCTGTATCATCTCTCTGCTGTAAGTGCCTCAGCGTTCTGGTGTAGACAGAACAGTGGCTACGTAAACTGCAACTTCTTGTTCAGTGTGTCTGGCTTTACTGAATGAAAGTGTGTTTCACCACACAAGCAGATATTGCCAGGTTCTTGGCTGCTGGCTGGGCCATGAGGCTGTCTGCAGAGTATCAGCTTCAGGGGTTTTGCTGTTGTTGATGATGTGAGAAACACAAGAAACAGCTGGTTCCCTTAGTTTTCAGGCTGTGCTTATGTCACCCACAGGGAGGAAAAAAATCTTTTGATTTGGAAGTGTTTGAACACTCAAAGTGATCAAGGCCAGACTGGACAGGGCTCTTAACAACCTGGTCTAGTGGAAGGTGTTCTTGCCCATTGCAGGGGGCTTGGAACTTGATGGTCTTTAAAGGTCCCTGCCAACTCAAATCATTCTATGACTTAACACTCAGAGGAAAGCAGATGTTCAAGTCAGAGTCACACCATGTCAGTTATACGGTAAGACTTGTGCTGGGATTACAAGAAAAGATCCTCTGTAATTCAAACTTAGATCCAAGGGAATGCATCTCTCTTGGTTTTACAAGTATGTATCACTGCTGAGAAGACAGGCAATGCACACAGACTGGAAGCTGTGGCCAGAGCAAATCAGCCTTGGGTGACAAGGTTTGCAAAAGAGAAATGTCACACATACAAGTCACATGGCAGTAGGAGATGTTTCTGCTTGAGGTGGCTGGTTTGAGGATTTTGCTTGCTGCTATTTTATGAAAATGTCTGCATCTGTGAAATGGAGGCTGAAAGACTCCAGAGCAACTCCAGGAGGCATCAGGAAAGCACTGAGCACCACCTTTGGGGCAAACAACACAATATTTCCAACAAAACCAGGGCATTTTGTCACTGAGTGGCAGGGAGGGGAATAATAACAGAGAGAGCAAAGATAGTCCCTGCCATTAGTGTCTTACCTTCCCAGGAACAGTAGAGTTTAACTACAGAAACACACTGGGTTGTGTCACTTTTACCTGGCTCTCTCATCAATTCCTTTTCCATCTGAGTTTTGAACAACCACGTGTTTTGTATGAATTGAGCATTGGGTCAGCTCAGTTTCCCCATGGTGTTGTGGTTTACATGGTTCACTGTTTTCCCTCAGTTGAACTGTGGTGTAGCTATGTTGATGCCCTGACTAGCAGAAAACCAGGCCAATGTGCTCTGGAGTATTTAATGTATTTATCCAGTCAGCATCTAGCAAGACAGGCAAATGGATTTTCTGTGTTACAGAGGGGTATGGAGTTCAAAGGGCAAAAAAAGAAAAGAAGTGGTATATAGCCGCACACAAAATATATGTTTGTCTATTTCTTTATGCGTATGCTTTCCTAAATGGATAGAGTAGATTTAGAAAATGTTGTTTAGAAAACTCACAAAAAGAAAACCTAAAATTGTGGCTTTAAAATGGCTGCAGCTGACAAAAAGCCACAAACCCAAACAGAACTAACAGCAAAACAAAAACAAACAAACAACCCCAACAACAATAACAAAAACCCAAACAAACAAAACAGGGAAAAAAACTTACCCTTTTAATTAGAGGAGTCAGTTAAGAGGGATGGAGGAAGACCCTCAATCCAAGACCAGTATGGACCTTGCTGGAGACAGCCTTTCTGCAGCACAAGGAGATGAAAACCAAAAGTCCAAGAGCTCTATGAACCCTGTCTTGCAAAACACCCCATATTTCTTTTACTTCCTGGGCCTGGCAAAGCAGCTCCTATAGGCTGTAGTAAGCCTCACCCAGGAAAGTGGGATCAGCAAAACCAGTCTTATTGACCTTACCAAAGGCTAAGGAAGGAGCTCTGACCTCAAGCACCCTTTCTCCAGCTGTGTGACCTGCCTTTGTTTGAGATCTTTATTGTTCAAGTCCTGGAGAAGAATGGGCTGTTGCTGGGAGCAGATCACAAGGAGAAAATTGCCACACAGGCAAAAACTGTCGTTATGTCCTGTTTCCAATAGAACCACATTTTTTGACTGCATGGTTTCAATAAAAACTCTAGAAAGAAAGAACTGAAGGGGGCTTTGCTTTTCATGGAATGCCAGCAAATAATTGCAAGGATTTGTTTTAAAAGAATTGCATAACTAGGGACAACATAGGGTGCTTGATGCTGCACAGACAAGCCAGACTCTGAACCAGTTCTGAACTGAATTCTGCTTCTTGCTCTTCTCCAGAAAACATCTGGCCTGGACATTTATCTTCATCTTCTAATGCCTCTCCTGATGCTGGCTACAGCAAGGACACAGTGAGTGGAAGCACTCACTGCAAGTCAGCTGCTTGACAGGAGTGTTGAGTCACAGCAGTATTTCTTTATGAAGATATTGATCCTGGCACTTGACAGACTGCACACAGGCACTGGGGCTGGTGCCACTTCCCTTTGGTCGCAGCAAGGTGACAGTGTGGTTAGGGTGGAATTGCACCAGCAACTCTGTGTCTTCCGCTTCAAATTTTACTGAAGTTGAGCACACTCTGTGTCTTCTAGTAGCCTCCAAATAACCCTGAGACAAAACATCACCAGCACATTATAGAAAGTCTTGTAGGATTTATGACTGTAAAAACACCAAGCACACAGATCTATGCTATATATGGATCATGCTTTGGGTGTTTTTTTTTTTATTGTTTAGCTTTTTCTCCAGTGACTGCTGTTTGCTCTGTAGTTAACTGCTGAATTTGTACAAAGGTAAAGCACTTCTGGATTTTGTTCTCTCTATCACTAAAACAGTGAGCCACTCAAACATTTCTGCTTTGCATGCTGTGAGATTTCCTACCGAACTCTCCTCCCATGTCTGTTCATGCCAACAAAAGTATCACACCTGCCGGCATTGTGAGGTCAAGGAGCACAGATTCCACAACTCGGGAGATCTTTGCATTTCAAATGCCACTCTTACTTGGAGCTTTTATCCCAGACTATACAACTTACTGGCAATGTGTGACACCAGAAGCATGGGTGGGGAGATGTTTTGCTTATGTTGGGAAGTCAGAAGATGGATATAAAGTCCCTGCTGAATCCCACTGAAGCTCAGCAGATCCCACAGACAGTGCTGGGCCAAGCAAGGCTGCTGTATCCCTCATCCTACAGTATGCCCTCCATATAAAGATGTGATAAGAGTTTTGAGAAAATTTCCAGCAAATCTCTGTTTCATAGTAGAGCAGCTTTTTTTTTGGTGATGTTCTGACAGTTTGCTACAGAGGAATGACGTGGAATAACCATCAGAATGTTCTTCTGCATTACAAGCAAAGGACAGTATAATTGTGGTCTGTAAGACTGGGTGGGAGGCTTCTGAGGGTAGTGCCAGAAAAGGCTATAAATATTAGATCTTTGTCTCATTTTCAGGCCAGATGGAGTAACGCAGTGCCCCACCCTCCCACCCCCCACTCCAGGTGCCAGCGTGGCTTTTGTCTCTCTGAGTTAAAAGAGTTTTGCAAAAAGCCCTGGGAAAAACTTTGCAGAAGTAGAACAGAGAGAAAGGAGACTGCTGCTGGGGACCCTGCAAAACCACTGTTCCCACTTGGTGGGTAATTGCAACAAAACACACCAAAGTCAGTTATTTGGAGAAATCTGTAGCCACAGGTGCTGCCCAGGCTTGTGGTTTCCCACCCTCTACAGCCCATCTTGAATGACTAAACCGTTCTCCCTCTCTAGTGTGTTGAACAGCATGAAGAGAGGGTGAGGAATATTTCTGGTGCATAACCTGGAGCACAGCTAAATAGATAACAAAAGTGATAGAGTGATAACAATGGCACTAAATAGCAAAGAAACACAGGCATGGGTAGGTGGGAATACGCAGCAGAAGATACATCTGCTTGTTTTTTTGCAGTCCAGGTTACAGAGCAATGTGGAGAGCCTCAGAGGCTGTTAACATGGAGCCTCAGGACATCTTAATCCTCTCTGGTCATGAAGAGCAGGGCACGGTGTGGGAGTTCAGGCCAAATTGCAATGGAATGACTTGTCCAGAAAGGTGGTGTAGTCTCCATCCCTGGAGGTATTTAAGAGTCATGTAGCTGTAGTGCTTAGGAATAGGGTTTAGTCAAGCACTTGCCAATGTTAGGCTAATGACTGGAATTGAGGATTCTAAAGGTGTTTTCCAATCTAAGCAATTCTGTGATTCCCTGAAATATTCAGGATGGCAAACTTCTTAGAGGCAATCATAATCCTTAGGGATAGCAAGCCTCTTAGAAGAAGAGAAGAAGATGCATGAGGGAGGTCAAGATTGGCTGGACCTCATCCTGCCATGCTCTCAAAAACTCTGACTTTATGGAATGGTGTGGGAAGGTGTCCTGCCATAATGGGAGAAAGAAGACAGCTCTGACTTGAGATATCTGGGCAAAGATTGCTTGCTGGGAAAAAGAATGCTGTGATATTGTGCCAGCAGGCCACATAGCTGCTCTTGTTAAGATTAATTCTTCTCTCTGTAAGCGGTGCGGGGGCCCTACGCCCACCAGCTAGCAAGCCTGGGGAATGCATCTCATGCTGCCCCTCCCATCTTGCAGCCATGCAGGCGCTTGCTGTGCCACTGTCTCTCATTGGGCTGGAGCATCTTCTTCTCAAGAGGCCGAGAACTCATCACCCCAGCTTTTAAAATGTGATTTTATTAGTTCAAAGCAAGCAATGCTTGTTTTAATTAATGAATATATTTCTCTTTTTTTCTGCCTCTTGGCTTACTGCCGTGTATTGCTTTTTCATGCCACATGAATAAAATGTTTCATTCAAAACAAAATTCTCTTTGTCCCTGTATGTAGTTGCTGTTTGGAGAGGTGAAAGAGGTGGGGAAGGAGCAGCAGATTTGATTTTGGGGGTGGAGGAGAAAAAGGCAAGTTTTGTAGCACTAATTGCACCTAATTCTTGCAATATTCCTAGAGCCATGGTAAATCTTATTTATGCACATCCTCACTTTAACATCTTTTGAATATTCTTAGAGCCACTGGTGTGAACAGAAGTGCAAATTGGCAGGTATATGATCCTAGTCAAATGCTACATACCTTCAGAGCTTGCTGCAAATGTTTTGAGTGATGCTGTGGCATATTTAACTTGTGTTTGCTGACCACTGCCCCCAGGCATCAGCTGTTTTTCACAGTTCTTTCTTAGCTTATCAGCCCTCCTCGATATTGGGCTACATTCCAAATAAAGCAGGGAAATCAGCTGGCAATTCATTTGATGTGTTAGGTTTTTTCCTCTCCATAGTTAATTGAGCATTCCACTTCAAATATTCCTCAGCATTAATCTCTATTGATCTCATTTTAATGAGCTCTCCACTGTGACCAACAGCCCTTTCTGCTATAGCAGATGGAGATGCCACAATCCAAACCTGTGACAGAAACACTTTTGATTCAGAAGCCTGACACCTCCTCTCTATGACTGTCCTTGGCACCCCATTACCCCTGAGTCAGTGGACTCAAAGCCAGCAGGTATGTCCCATTCTTTGCACCATGCCATTGTCAGATTGATATTGCAGTGAATTTCTGTTTAAACCACTCCTAGTAACTTCCTGCTTGGAGATTTCATTTCTGAGCAGGCAACGAACGTGTTCATCAGTATGAAGGCAGGTAGGTGAAGGTTGTATGTGAGTTCTCTCCTGTGCTGCAGGGAAAGTAGGTGTGCTGGAGTGCTTGCAGTTCCTGACTGCCTGCTTAAGGGGATATATTACAAATTCAAGTCTGGGGCAAATCAATCTTGTGAGCTACAGAACTGATTCCACTCTTGCATTTCATCTTCTGACACCACATTTAAATTTCCACTTGAGATTAGAACAAAATTGCAAAACTTCCTTTCCCTCTTTATAAGGGAAAAAATGTGATTAATGAGAGTTTAAATCCTAACAACAAATGAATCCTTATGACCCAGCACTTCTGAGGTCAAGTAATATGCTGTGCCATAGCATTTTGTAAACTTCATGGACCAAACGATCTTTAGGGTCAGTTAATCACACCTTCTACCTAACAAAGGTCATGACCATTCTTAGTGATTTTTGCATACAGCATACAGAGCAGCTGGCATTCCAAATGAATAATCTAACTCTTCTTGAAAGGCCTCGATGTAAAGATAGCAGCATGGGTGTGTTCTTGGTTGAGGGGGAATAGTATGGTTATATGGAAGAGATAATTAGTTTAATTAGATCTAATTTCCACATGGTTAAGAGCTTATGTTATCAAAAGATGTCATATACTAAATAATAATTTAAACCTGTATGCCAAAGTTGGTGGTGTGTGGGTTTGTGACATGTGGCATTGCTTAAAAACAGTTGAGATGCAGCCACTGAGTCTAACTTTTAGCATAAAGTTTGCAGTGTGAATTTGCCCATCATAATTTTCAAGATTGCTTATTGCATGCTTGCTTCTTCCCTCTTTCTTATCTATGAAAGACAATATGTCTTGCATCAGTAGATTATGATTAATAATCATGATGTGTAATGACATTAATTAGCAATAGCTGTTGCTAATGATTAATAACAGCAGCTAAGTGAAATCTCTTCTACAGTGATTTATTTCAGTGTGCATCTGGCAGTATTGTGATGCTCGGAGGTCTTCAGGGAGAAATGTCTACATGGGGAAGTGAGGAGCTGAGGAACACTTTGATTGAAGCAAGTGTGTGGACTTGCCTTTCTTTATTGCTTCATGCAGTGACCCTTTGGGAAAGCTGTTTGTTTCAGTGGGATGCAAGATGGGAGGTCACCACACAATGTGCCATGTGGCTTCAGCACAGGTCTGCTATTGACTGTGAGCTCCAAAAGGGTTTGAGAAGAAGGTCATAATGCCTTATGTGGGAATGAGACATGGGATCTCCTCTTGTGAGGTGTCACAAGGCTCATTTCACATAGAAACCCTCTCTGGAGCATAGGAGCTTTTGTTGTCATGTGAGTACCTGGAGAGGACTTGCTCTTTCCATCCAAAGGACCATGAGGATGATCTTCAGAAATGGTGAACTGAAGCTGTGTTTAGATGACCACTGAAGCCCTGCCTTAGAGGCCAAAATGTAAGTTGTGTTACACTTTTTATAAAACTCCTTCACAAGGAAACATTGGTTTAATGCCTGTAACATGGTTTGACATTGTATGGGAGACAAGCCAGAAGGACAAAGCAATCATCTCCAACGTTATTAGGAAGGACCTGAAACAGATTTTAGCTCTGAACATCCCTGCACTTCAGTAAAACTCATCTCAGAGAGGAAATGAGGACTTGCAATATGGGCACATAATTGTTGTTCATTATCCAGCTGAAAGGAATGGAAAAGGCCCCTCTTTAGCATGGCTTTAGTGCTGGTTCCGGTTCCACCTTCTGGGAGAACTGAACTTGCATATAGATTAAAGTACAATTATTCCTTTTTCCTCCTGCTTCCTATTAATTATATGCAATTTACTCTGAAAAGATCTGTCACTGTGCTAATCTTAGCAATCACCACACTGCAGCAAAACCACCACACAACACTCTACGTCTGTAAACCCTTCCAGAGATGAAATTTCAAATTAAAAAGCAGCAACAAAAATGTCCTGGACTAGTTTTACAGTTTCCTTCTGTGGGACAAATGTTTCTAAGTGAAACATTTTCCTTTCCTTCTTTATAGTCACTTCTACCACTGCAGTTGTTCTTGTGGTCTGTTCTTTCTAATTTAAGTTGTAGGCAGCATGAGGCAGTACCCAGTTATTTGATTTGTCTTGAATGAGCCAAGCAAGCAAATGATGCAGGCTGTGTAATAATAATCAACTTGTTCTAGGCGAGGACTCGCAGTCTGCTCTATACACAAATGTCCAACTAGTTTGAGGACAACAGAAAGGTGACTATCTGGAAACCTTTCAGTTAAGAGCTAGTAGTTGGAGTGCAACTCCAGATAATTGTGATTATAAGATCTGAGTGTTGTGAGATCCTGTAGTGTTTTACATGGTACAGTTGAGAAAATTAGTATGTAAGGAGATGTGAAAAGGTGAAAACCACAGAGAACACCACTGCCAATTTTGACTGGCATGAGTTACATGTCTCTCCAGCACCACAGGCTGTCTTTCTCTGCAGGCTTTGTAGAAACTAACAGGTGAGGTTGTGAAAAGAAGTTCACATTGTGGACTTCTGAAGGGGCATTTGTAACAGCCAACAGTCATGAAGGACTGACATGACCCTCTCTACTGANAGACTTCTGAAGGGGCATTTGGATAGTAGCAGTCAGGTAACAGCCAACAGTCATGAAGGACTGACATGACCCTCTCTACTGACATCCAAGGAGCAAAAGCCTCAGAGTGTCTTACTTGACCAGTAACTTGCAAACCAATTCAATCAACTTTTAGAACAAGGCAATGTCTTCAGTGATCTTTGTCAAGTGCTTTGAAGACCAGTACAAGCATCATCCATTTTTATTGCCTTCATGGTTGGTGATAGTCTGTGGCCTAAAAGGACCAAAGGAAAGAGCCAACAAATTCTTGGTTAAAGAAATGATCCTGCTACGGCTGCAGTCCAGCCAACTCTGTCTAAGCAGAGGGCACAGGATTCATTTGACAATACAAGGATCTAGAGCATAGATCCTGAGGACTCTCTCAAGTCACCTCTGTAATCGGTAAGATAACAGGCACCAGTCAGAAGGACTTCAGCATCCCTAACTGGGGCTTTGAATCTGTGGTGGGACCGACTTTGCTAAAGGTTTTGTGAGTCTTTGTTCTGACACATAAAAATAAGTCATTTTGTGTCTGCAACATAGCTACAACTACAAAGTGAGAATTTGTGAGGCTGCACATTCTCTGATCTGAGCTTGATGATAAATGAGTACATTAGACTCTGTACTGAATTTCCACACAGCAGTGTGGCTGCTTGACTTGCAAAATTAAGTTTTGCTCTTGGTGCAGTCTGGTGTACAATTTTTCAGTGGTAGCACTGAGCTAGGAAGACTTAGCAAGCATTAAAAGGGCATTATGAATAAAAGAGAGTTATGTTTGGTCAGGTTATTTTTATCCCTGTTCAATCCCTCAAAGATTTATTGGGCAGCTCATGAAAAGTTGTACTGGAACAACTAAGTGGGCAGCATGAGACATTTGGATTGCTTGAACTGTCATGGTAGCTAGAAAAACTGTTTGCCAGCTTGTGGCATAAAGGGAAAGTATTCCTTTAAAGTGAGACCCAGGGGAGTGACTTACCTACACACTGACAGTGTGTACTGCTGACTTACCCACCCAGCACACCATCTCTAGTGCAGAAAAAAAAAAAAGATAAAAGATAGCAGAAGGCCAGGTCTTTTGTAGTTTCTGTTGAGAAGAACTTGTTAGACAGAGAAGATGTTCATGGAAATGTGTTCAAGATGTTTTGGTAGATAGTATGGCCAACTATCAGGAAACTCCTCAGCATAATTCATGTGCATAGAGTCAGAAAAGAAAGTGAAGAAAAGTAAGACAAAACTCAGTGCCTTAATGATTAACAGAGCTTCAGTAGCAGAAAGACTTGTAGCCTTAAAGCTAGTGACTAATACAATAACTTTCATCTGAATGTCCAAAAAATGCCTACAGATTTTATATGTGTGGTTTGTTAGATTCTCACTCTAAGATGAGCCTGATTTTCACAGACAGCCTAACACTTGGCTTCTAAGAACTGAGCCCTTTCACATAATCTGAAAGGGGTGATCTTTTATCAGTGGAGACTTCTGGGACCTTAGAAGGTCATGGCTGTGACTCTGAGGTGAACTAACAAAGCCTGCCATCTCCTTTTCCACTATGCAAAGTGCTGAGCTCCACCAGCTGCCTTTAAAGCCTCACCCTGGGTTTCTTACTATTACTATGTTCAGAGTCTAGCCCTGGTTTAAGTGTAACACATTGAGTTTATTATCCTCATTTTCCAGCAAGGCAGAACTGAATGCAATTACAAAGCCTCTTAGAGGTGATTTAACTATGCAGACACTCTACAGCCTGCTGATTTTTCAGCCACATTTAGCACCTGCTGGAAAACAGGAATCCTTCTAGGCTGATACTGGAGCCATCTGGTAATGTCTTTTTCAGTCCAGTAAACACTTCTGGGTTCAGTTTTGAGGATGTCAGCATATAACAGCTTGTTTAAGAGCCCAAATGGATGACATAGATTGGGTGACTATGAGAAACACATACACCCTGGGAATGCTGTCTGGGTGGAGAGATGCAAGTGTGAAGCAATCATCATTCCTAACACTAATCCCAAACAGCAGAAGGGGGAAACCTGAATAGTTTCCCTCTGGACATAGGTTAGGGGGTTTGATGGAACTTCAGTATCATCTCTAGAAATTATAGCAAGCCATCTATTTGTGGGATGACTTGAAGGTGAAAGTCTGCATCCAGTGGTCTCCTGCTGTACCTCTTGGAGCAGAATTACACCACTGATCTGCCCAGGCTGCAGAGGGAGATGCAGCATGTAAGGGATGTGAGATGTCTCTTCTATATATGATCAGGCTGTGTTCCCTCTCCCACCAGGAGAGTTCTTTATCACCATCAGTACTGTGTCAGATGGAAGCAGGTCACCCACACATCTTACCACACCCTGGCTTTTCTTTAGATCTTTCCCACCTGTGATGGGACCAGCTTAACTTCATGGGACTGGCAACCTCCCATGAGTTCATACCCATGGCTGGCTTTGCCATTGGCAGATCCTGAACTTTCTGTTTCAGGTCCAGCTAATTTACGTGAACAATATGACTCAGTGTGGGCAGTGATTTAGAAATAACCATCTTCTGCCAGTGACTCTAAAGAACAGAAAGGTCTTTTTTTTTAATTGTTTTTTCTTTCATCAGAAGTCCCTCTTGTAACTTCTATTGACACCACATACAACTCTGACAGTTTTAGGAGCCTGTTTAGTAACTGATCTGATACATGCTCACAGACTCAGCTGCTCACACCCCTCTCTGTCCCTCCATGTCAGGCTTTTGGGTAGCAGATGTGTCCCTGACACTCCATACTTCTACAGTAATTTGGTAATTTGCTTTCTGCATCAATGCCTGCAGCAGTGCAAGGCCATGCTGAGAGCTGGGGAAGCACTGCAGCCTCTTTTCTGTCAGATTCCTCCCTAACTATTGCCCCTTCCTCATATATCTCCATGGGGCAAATCAATAGGAAAAATTTCCAGAAAACTTTACGATAGCATCAGACAGATATTCCCCCAGTCCCTTCACTGCCAGACACTAGAGACTCTCCCTCCTTCCTGTCTAGAAAATCACTAAGTTGTGCCCATGACTAAGCCACATGCTGGTTCTTGTTGCAGTCAGGAGCTTCACCTAGTGCCCTTCCATTTCTGTTTTATCTATGGTGGCTCACACGCTGTCAAGTGTTAATTAGGTTGCAAGTTCCCCTGGTCTGCAGCCCTGTCTGTCACTTTGTGCTGCGAGGCATTCATGTACTTTCAGGTCATGTTAAGCCATAACTAATACTTTTAAAATTAACTGCTAGAGGACAGGGTTTCAAGGTGCTTCTCAGAAATGTCATATTCTGAGCCATATTTTACGGCAGAAATTAATTCCCATGGTCATTCATGACTGCATGTTTCTTCCCCTTACAGCACTTTGCTACTTCCCTGGCAGCCACTGTTGTTCTCTGCATGGCATGCTGCTATTAGAAGGCTGAGAATGAGATTATTTTCATATTTCTGACCCTAATTAATGTGTAGCTGTTGTTGGAAAAGATGGTCAGGTTCACCAGGCTACACATTTCCACTGTGTCCTGCACACTGGCACTGGGAACTCCACCAGCAAAAAAACCCACTCCTGTGGCATAAAATCTGGAGGGCTTCATGCTAGTTTAACTCCCTGGACTGGCACAGTGTGGGTCATGGATGTAGTAATACAGTGAAATGGAAGTTGCAGGATGCAGGCTGGGGTCAGGGACAGCATCAGGGAGCCGGACATCCTTCTTGGCAATGTTCAAAGGTACATTGGCTCCACTGTTTAATAAAATCACAGTTACCCAGACTCCTGTGGAGCTGTGTATCCTGTTAACAGCTGCCCTTCAGTATCAGTGTGAGAAGAGGTGTATTGAAATTTGTTCAACAAATTCAATCTCTTTTCTTCTTTGGGATGACAAAGCAGGTTGTTATTATTATTATTATCACATTTATTTCATATATATCACAAAGTATTTTTTCAGTAAGTCATGGCTTATCAATTACCCATTAGCAGTTCATGGGAGATGGGTTAACCTGGATTCTGCTGTCAGTTTCGACTGGAGCAGGAATCACAAGCCAAGTTTATCTTCTTTGTCTGCAGAAGTTAATCCAGAACTACCTCTTCTTAGTGGATATTCAGAAATTACCTCCTCACACATTTTCATAGCAGGTAGCTACTCCCTAGGCATTTCCTTTAAATTTGTGTTTATAAGAACATTTCTCTCTGTGAACTGAGCAAAAGGCAGAAAAGTAGTGAACATGAGCTGGAAGTAAATGGAGGGGGTGTGATTGTAGTTCAGGTGTTCTTCATTGTGTACAGCTGTATGAGGTGTGGAGCTCAGTATACTTCAGATTTTCCTACAGCAAACCTCGTGTAACTGAGATTAATCACAGTTTGATTACCTAGGGATATTAAGTGGCAGCTCTAGGATTTTCCATCCATCCCCTGCTATTGTTGCTTTTCATAGGGCTTGTTTTCATCTCTGCATTGCTCTTTCAGATGTGCAACAAACCCTGCAGCTGGACAGAGGACGGAATCTTAAAACAACACTGAGCATTTTCCATAGGATAACTTCCTTTGTTGCCTCTGGCTTTCAGGGTAGATTTCCATGCATGAGTGAACAAGGACAGCTCTTTGCACTGCAAAGTGGAGAGACTCTTCTGCATATTGGAATTTGTCTCACTGGATACCCAGAAGAACAGAGCAGGTTAGGCACAGGAGATCATCACAGCAGCTTTAGCAAAAAAGAGATTTTGTACCTTTGTTTTCACTGAGGGTACAATTTGTTGACAACTCACATTTCAGATTACATGAACATTTATTGTGGCATTTTCAGAGCAGCTGTTCTGTGGCTGCACAGGTATTTTAGACTGTGGTCCATATTATTTTAATGTTTCTTCTGTTTATTAAATGAAATATTTGGAAATAATTAATTTTATTCTCTTAATTGTTTACCTACAGTCAGAACTGGAGGTGAATCTTGGTCTTCTGAATTCATAAGGCTTGGATTTTTGTTTAAGATTTTCCTAAGTCCTTTTTATGTCCCTTCATTATCACTTGGTTACTTGATGTATTGGGAAGCGGTTGAATCAAAACGTGTCAGAGCTTTGTTTTAGAATATCATACAGGATATAGATAGCCCTTATGAAGGTAACTGGAGTCCTGGTAAATCAGATGGGATTTAAACTACCTCTGCCCTCCCCATGGGAATGAGTTAAGCAGCAGAGTAAAGCAAATCCTGAGGTTTGCCAGCCTACAGATTCCATCTTCCCTCCAAGCAAGTGATCTCAAGAACCTTCTGAATAAAACCAGAGGCTTCTTTATTTGGTAAACTGAGAGCATGGGAAGGCTGCAGGGAGACAGGCTAGAGACATGGCAGGCAACCATGCTATGCTTCCCTTGGGCAGGCAAGTGGAAGCTCATCTCTATGACAGGGGACAGTGATTTGTGTCCGTAGTACTAAGAAACTATACTATAGCCTCCTGAAGGTCATCTATATAAGGACACAGTGGGTTACACAACTTTATGCATCACAGCCACCATGTATGTGCCTTCAGGTGTCATGATTGTGCTCACCTGAATTACTCAGTCTGACAAAGGTTTGCTTCCTGCACATCTGTGTTCCTTCCAGCAGCACTCAGTAACGTGAGTCACTCTGTAGCATGTCTGCTAAAATCTTTACAGCTCTTGGAGCTTCCCAGAGAGTTCAGCTTAGTGCTGTGAGCCCAGTGCAAAATATGGGAATGGGTTTTGTGCAAAAAGCCACAGCTATGCATTCCTTGGGGTCCTCAGGGCTCCAGAAAAATCTCTGCAGTCCATGCAAATCTCAAAAGCGCTGGTGATTCACTTCATCCAAAGGCTGTTAAAATGTAGAAAGGGATGAAGTGTAGTCCTCATGAGAGGGAAGCATGCTTGTTTACCTTTCCGTGGTTTATTTTTAAGGAAATGACCACAAGGCCGTTCTTGAGCTGTTTAACAGATGCTCTTTTTCCATAATTTATTTTGCTTTCAGTATTTCCCAAAATTTAAGGAAGGAGCCATAACCCCACCACCCCAAGAAGAGCAGTATGAGACTGGTTAAATGATTTAGCTAGTCCTCTTCTTTCCCAGGTGATCTATGGATTGATGAATCTCAACCCTCAAAATCATAATTGAAATGATCAGGAAATAATTCACGTTGGCTTATTCGATAAAGGCAGACTGTCACCTGCATGAACTTCCGCTTAAAGGGCAGGGGGAGGTTTGGCTGCCTGGGAACTATAAAGGTGTTCCTGATTCACCACAAAGTATCATTTTAGCGCACACTAAGTAACAGCCTTCCCTAGGGGACTGACTACAACTGGCAGCTGGCAGCAACTATCCTGTCTGGTGCTTCCTCCTCACCTTTGGCAGGACTCCAAACCACTGTTTTTTAGGAGACTGGGTGAGAAAGAGGTGTTTCCTGTCCCTTGGTGGTGTAAGCAAGTTCTGCAGTTCTGACACCGCAGAGTGCACCTTGAGTGCAGCAGGGAATTTTGCTTGTAGTATTTCAGGTAGGTAGAGAAAATGATGCTATTCTGTGAGTGTCGTGCACTTGCTTGTACACCTGACCCCAAACAACAATAAACACTAAGAGGAAATACTGGAAAACATATCCCAACTCCTGCTCTTCCAGCACCTGAAAGTTGCAATCTGGAAAGCACAGACCCACTGCAAGCACCTTTGTCTCAGCCTTTTAGATTAATGTGAGGCCTCAGCTCTTCCAGCAGCATAAGAAGCTATGTGCAGGTTGGTATTGTACTGCTGCTTCACAGAAACTAGCAACAAAAACTGAATTAGCAAACACACAGGTAGATGTGATATGCCGTGAAAGAGTCAGCATGGCTCTTACAAAGGGAAGTCCTGCCATATGGTCCCAGTGGACTTCCCTGAAGGTGTCAACAAGCCTTTGGATAAAGGATATCCTGTTGATATAACCAGCTTTTATTTCCTGAGAGCTGCAGACAGTATCTCTCACCAAAGGCTCTTAAGAAAAGTCAAGGCATAAGTGGGAAGGTCCCTGCATGAATGAAAAAACAATAAGTAAAAAATGGAAGAAACAAAAAGAGGGAGCTCATGGTCAGGTCTTGGGGTAGAGGCTGATCAGCAGTAGTGTCACCTGGAGGTACGTGAAAAGAAGTCAAGAGTGGAGTGATGAAGTTTAGTCATGATATGAAGATAAGGAAAGGCTGCGAAGAATTGCAGGATCTGAGTGACCAGACAGTAAAATGATTCACAAACAGAAAAACAGTCTTCAGCTCACATGTGGCCCAGAGCTGGCCATTACTTGCCAGGAGAGAAAATTTTGGGCTGAAATAGTTCCTTGAAAACCTCAACTAAGCATTTAGTGGGAGCCAATAAAGCGAGGGGCAGAGGACAAAACAGAGAATGTTACGCAACTGTACAAATCTATGGCGCTTCCATCTTGTGTGCAGCTCTGTTCCTATCCCTTAAAAAAGGAAGCAATAGAACTAAAAAGATTCAGATGAGAAAGACAAGGTTAGCAGGAGTACAAAACTACTTGATATAAGGAAGAATTATAGGTTACTTATAATTCTAAACAGGTTACTTATTCAATCTAAAAGAGGAGCAGGATAATCTGTAACATCATGAACATCATGGAGAAGGTGAGGAGATTGTCTTGAATACAAATCATATGAGGAAGAGCTAAGGGAGCTCCTTGTTCAGCCTGGAGAAGATGAGGCTGAGGGGAGACCTCATGGCTTTCTACAACTACCTGTAAGGAGGTCGTAGCAAGGAAGGGGGTGGGGCTGGCCTCTTCTCCTGCATAGCAAGTGATAGGACAAGAGGAAATGGACTCAGGTTGAAAAGGGGAGGTTTACATTGGATATTATGAAAAAAATCTTCATCAGGCACTGAAACAGGATGCCTAGGGGAGTTACGATCCCTGGAGCTTTTTAAAAGATGTTTGGATGAGTAGTTTAGGAACATGGTCTAACAGCTGTGTACAGGTAGATGTTGGGTTATACTGGATTTAATGATCTTAAGATCTTTTTCAAGCAGGTGATTCTATGATTGTATGGGGTTTTATTTTAATTGCATTTTCCAACAAAATAAAAAGGAAGCAGAATTTTAAGTAGGTGAGGGCAAAGCAAACAGAAAAAAAATACTCTTCATACTTGTAGTTAAACTGTGGAGCTTCTCACCACAATGTATTGTGGGAACTAAAAGCTGATGTGGCTTCAAAAGCATCCCTTCAAGTAGCCTTTTCAAGGAAGTGAGAGCCAGGTTTATTAATACACTGAGGCCACCTTTCCAGAAGGCAAATGACTGCGAACTGGGAGTCTGATTTGTACAGTTCTTACCCTCTTCTTGAAGCATTTACTTTGACTGATGTCAGAAGAGTCCCAGAGACATCAGAGATTGGTCCTTGGGCTGCACTAAATCAGGGAATAAGCTTGTGCACTGGCCATCAACACTTTCCCAGGGGTTAGTGCATTGCCAATTTTTCTATCATTGCTGTGCATTTAAGACCTGAAGTATGTGGCCTAGGAAAGCAAAGTAATGATCTCAGACTCACATATGTTTGTTTGTTTTTTTTTCCCTCTTGTTTCCTAGAGCTTCTGCTTGCCTTACTGTCCTTCAACACCTTACCTCCACATTTTCCTTCCTTCTCTTACAGGAATGCCATTTACAGTCATTAGCAGTTTGAGGATTTTGTTACTATCCACTGCATAAAAAAGGTAGAATGACCACAAACCTGTGAATTCTTAGTATATTATTTCAAGTGCTATATTTAACTAAATTACCCCCTCTTTTGGAATTGTTTATTATTCCTTTGGTGATAGAACAGCATCCTGTTTGCCTGCACACATTGCAGCTGCAGTTTAGTGAAATCCTCATGGGTTTCTTGAAATAGCTTTATAACTGAAACCTCCAAAACACTACACCGTGCTTCTAATTTATTTAACCAGATCCTAGTATGAACCAAGACTGTTGCGCTCACGTTGCTCTTCAGAACATATGGCCATAGTATTTAGTGCAAGTGCATAAAAATACCCCTTAACTATGCAGCTTTATCTTTACCAAACTATGTGACTCAGATTGGGTAAATTCCAGGAGGTGTGTGTTCCATAACCTTAACTCAATTATGTCGCACATCCTATGTGAATAATCCATTGTCAGTCACAGGAAATGTGGACCTCCTTGAACTACCACAACCTCATTACAAACAACAATCCATAAACTGGTAATTCTGATTAATATTAATCATGTTCCTGAACATTTGAGTTTAGATACATGGCTGGGTAATTAATTCAGCACTAACAAATTTGGAGAGTTTGTGAGTGTTAATTTGTGCTACTGCTATGGCCAACAGCTACAGGTTCTACCAAAATTCCTTCTCTTCTATTCTCTACAAGGATTTCTTTATGCCACAGGGAGGGCCTGGGAGCTAAGACTGCTTCTTGCTTTTCAAAGAGGTCATCTTACCTTTGAGGTTTTATTTTGTAAACGTGGAATAGGACTGAGTCCAATGTCAAGCAGGCTTATGGATTAGAGATTCTGGTGTTAATTACACCTAATAATAATTGAGTAGCTTTGGAAAATATTCAGAATCTGAACATCTGCCACTACATAACAGCAGAAGGCAGAGTTGAAAAACTGGCTGGTAAAAAGTCCAGATAAGCTAGCCCCCTACAAATTCCTGGGAGATGGGAAACATTGGACAAACTGCCAGTGCTAGAGGTTTCACAGTCATCCTAGGCATTTATCCACTCTCCTCTACCAAACAAGTTTGTGTCATCTGTAACTTTTGTGTCTCGGTTTAAAGTCATTACACTTGGCCCACTCCCAGGAGACATGGAAAGCAGTTTACAATCTCCCTTCCTGCAGCTACTTTGGGCATAAGAACTGAAGAAGACTGCAATAGATGATTGTCCAGTAGGTTATACAGAAATGCAGAATGGGAACTTGTTGCTCTTTGGTTAATGGTGTAAGCTTAAAAGTGTAGGTAGGATAAATCTTCAATTCAGACTACTGTCCTCACCCAAGATGATGTTTCTCAAGGATATCTTCATGCAATTGTATAAAGAATAAAATTAATACAATACCAACATTATTTGTCTGCAGTTCAATGAAAAATGAATAGGGACATTGTAATTTTCAAAGTTACCAAAGAAGAGCTGGTTCCATACTGACACCAACATGGCAAGTCAGCGTGCTGGGCTAAGTGACAGTGCACTCCATCTAGGAGAGCAGAAGGTCTTAGAATGGGAACTAATGACAATGCCTTCTGCATGACAGATGATCTCACATATGGAACCCATTTGGCCACAGGCACAACCACCACCCATCGAGCTGATTACAATGATCCTCAGCTTTGCAGCTCTGTGCAGCTCCAGCCACTCTGCCAGGACAGATGGGCCTACACCAGTACTTAAATGTTTGTTACTCTGTCCAGAAGATTAAAGGAAAAAGAAAGAAGCACAAATTGTGGATTACAAGACTCTAAAGTGTGGCACAGCTGACGTTAGGGAAGATGCTGAAGTTTGTTTGGTACACCTATTGCATGAAAACAGCATTGGGAGAAAAAAGAATCACTTCCTAAATTATTAATTGTACTTTGGGTTTTATTGTTTCAGTGCACAAAGATGCAGTCCCCAACATTCATCTATGTGGAAATACAGGAGGCCACTATGTCAGCATAAAGTTCCTGGACCTGCAACAAGATGAACAAGAGCACAAATATTCAAAAATTGCCATCTTAAGGGACAATTCATGGACTGTAAAGCAGAAATTACATTGTGAAACTTCATCAGAAGAGATCCTGGCCAAGACTGGGGCAAGAACTTTGTAGATCCTTGAAATACTGTAACCGGGAAAAAAAACCACAGGTAAATACAATGCAGAAAGGCTCTGACTATAGGGACTGGGGAAAGCAAAGGTTATAGATATGGAAATGCACAGCTGACTGACTTTTCCTAGAAATTCTGTGTTGAAAGAAATTTCCTATGTGACAATTTCAAATCCTGCATCCGTTTCAGAACATGTGAGAGTTGCCCCTGTTTCTTCTGGAGCTGCCTTATGGTGCTTAAAGGTGCTGCTTGGGGAACAACAGTGGAAGCCAGAAAGGCTGCGTGTTAGGTTTCTACTTGGAGCTTCATTGCACTGTATATATGATTAGGGCACTCTACCCCATGTAGATGGACTTCCCTGTGCTTTTAAATATAAGTCTCTTAACATTATTGTTCACACACTTGCACTTTTCTTCCCCAGTCCAATTGCAGAACTGGGGGTGTGGTCGATGCTCTAGAGAAGAGGGGCACAGTCTTGGATCTGCAGGCCTCACAGCATTGAACAGTCTGGATCAGAGAAGTAGCTCACCTTTGTTGAGTGGCATTTTGGTGACTGTGCAACAAGGGAGTGGGACTCTCTGGCAACCTGCAATTGGTGTCAACTGATGGGTGTGCCAAGACTACACCCCGGAAAAAGGATTTAACTTCAGTTGGTAGGTGGTCACAAGCGGTGTCCCCAGGGCTCGGTATTTGGCCCAGTTCTGTTTAGCATCTTTATCAGTCATCTGGATGAAGGGATCAAGGGCACCATCAGCAAGTCTACAGATAACACTAAATCAAGCAGGATCTACTTCAGGGTAGAAAGACACAGTAGAAAGATCTGGACAGATTCAATTGATGGGATGAGGTCAATGGGATAAAGTTTAATAAGACCAAGTGCTAGCTTCTGCACTTTGGTCACAACAACCCCAAGCAGCCCTACAGGCTTGGGAAGAGTGGCTGGAAAACAGCCTGGCAGAAAAGGATCTGGGCGTGCTGCTGGATAGCTGTCTGAACATGAACCAGCAGTGTGCCCAGGTGGCCAAAAAGGCCAACAGCATCCTGGCCTGTAACAAGAATAGCGTGTCCAGCAGGAGTAGGGAAGTGATCATGCCCCTGTACACAGTCCTGGTGAGGTCACAGCTTGAGTACTGTGTTCAGTTCTGAATGCCACAGCACACGAAAGACATTGAGGTCCTGGTGTGTGTCCAGAGAAGAGCAATGAGGCTGGTGAGGAGTTTGGAGGGTGTAATGCAAAGAGTGGCTGAGGGAACAAGAGAGGAGG
>VWZI01010877.1:507551-642246 GCA_013396835.1 Psilopogon haemacephalus
AGCCAGCTTAGTGGTTCTGTGATCCTCAATGCACCCTTGTCTTGTTCCTGCTTTACTTTATTTTGCCCCTTCTTTTACTCACTGATGTATTTTTAACTTTTTGCTTTTCAAGCAGCTACTACTTAGAAGTTTTCCCCATTTTGATGTTTATCAACACTGACACCAGAGTGGAAGTGCAAGAGACCTCAGCAAGTGCTGGCTGATTAGGATGAGGTGGCATCTATAAGTGTAGGGCAGAGACAAGGCTTGGATCAAACACATGTGCTCACCAATCACTCTGCACATAAATGCTGCCCTTGCCTCCAACTGAACTTCTAATGAACTGCAAATTGCAAAGAGGGATACCAGCAGCTTATCACTTGCTTAAAGTGCTGAAGATAAAGAAAGGTTGCATGGAGTTGCTAAAAAGTACAGGAAGAGGCAGAAAAAGTGTGGCATTAAAATACATTAAGGGCAAGGGGAAAGTGGTGGTTTTTAGGGTTTATACTAAAGGGCTTTGATGAATGGCAGATCCCAAAAGATGGTATCAATTACCTATTTCTAGCCTGGGCAAAGTGGTTGCTATATTAGCATCAATGCACAGAGTGTTTTCCTGATGTCATTCTAATTCACATTCCTACTCTCCTTCACCCCATTTCTCCTCTCTTACCAGCATAAAGCTTTATTTACACTCCAGTTTTCTTCCTCATCTTTAACACGTATATCTTTTCTGATCTTTCCCTCCTATAACCTCCATGTACTCTTACTCCTTGCAACCATCTTCCTCCTGTCTTTCTCTTTTTGTTATGCTGTCTCTGGAATCTGTTCTCTATCACTGATAAGATCATGGACACCTATCCAAGATCACTTTCCAACTCTTCCAAGTCTTTAAGACTCCTTCACTTCAGGGAAATCTGCTATATGTCAAAAAGGGGGAGGGTGGCAGGGTGAAACTTAAGGTCTGGGCTACACAGGACAGCAAATCCAGTGGTCACACCTGGTGTTTTTCCACCTTCTCAAAGGTCTTGTGGCCTCACTAGGGCAGAGTAAGGGAGAAAAGAGCCACCCTCTGCCTGACGGTCACACTCTTCTTCATGAACCCCAGGATACCATTTGCCTTCTTGGACACAAGATCACACCGCTGGCTCATGGTGAACTTGTCCACCAAGACTCCCAGGTCTTTTTCCACAGAGCTGCTTTCCAGCAAGTTAAGGACCCCTTAACCTGTACTGGTGCAGGAAATTAATCCCCCTCAGGTGCAAGATCAGACCCTACACTTGCTCTTGCTGAACTTCATTAGGTTCCATGTCACACAGCTCTCTGGCCTGGGCACGTTTTGCTGAATGGCAGCAGAGCCTTCTGGAGTATCAGCCTCTTTGTATCATCAGCAAAGGTGCTGAGGGTACACTCTGTCCCTTCATCCAGGATGCTGATATGTTGAACAAGACTGGACCCCCTACTAACACTCTTATTTCAATTTCTCTTCTTTCTCCACAACCTCCCAATTTAGTCTCAGTGAATTTGTTAATCTAGATGGGATTTAGGGACCCAACTGGCTTCTAAGCCCAGTCTTTTCAGAGATATCGAAACCAGGACAGTCATAATCTATTTTTTCTGAATATTTGCAGAGTAGATGATCAGTACACAATTTCCTCATATTGATTTCCTCAGCAGCTATTCACAGGGTTTACTCTCTGAATTGATTCAACATTAGGGTTGTGTTATTTTCACCTAGTCAGAGAAGTAATGTGATGCTGATTCCATTCCCTGCATATTGAAGGCCATGAAAGATCAGATATGAATATTTGTCTGCAAATCAAAGTTTTCTTAGCCATAAATGCTTTTATCTGCAAAGAACTACATAATTTGCAGAGTGATGAACTTAGGCATTAAACACTAACTTGACCACTGTTATATCTAACATTGATTAAAACTGGAAAGAAATATTCAGAAGCAATTTTTCATACTGTTCTCCTAACTGTAACTGCTTCTTTCCCTACCTATATGGTAAATCCACAGCAGAACTGATTGTTTCATGATTTCTAGTTCACCAGCACTTCCTTCCATGTATGCAAAAGAATTAGTAGAACTAGAGAAAATTCTGTGGTTTTCTTACCGTAAACTAGGTAGCTATAGGATACTGTTTCAACTTGTTTTAATGCTCAGTTGTTTACCTCATAATAACCTTACATATGTTCCTGGCTTGTGGACTGGTTGCTAAGGAAACAATGGGGAAGCCCATTTTGGGTCGGATAGCTTGAGAAAACAAAAATCTAAAATAAAGCTTGTGTTTAGTTTGAATGCCTATTCAGAATGCACTTACCAGAAGCAAATCTGTGGAAATCTTGCCAATCTCCAAATCCATTTCAACTGTGGGATGCCTCAGGCTGGTATGCCACCAGTGTGCTCTGACAGCAGGTATGGAGGACAATTAAGCTTCTGGTTCTGGTGGGTTCCTCTACCTCTGTTCCCCCCATGGGTTTCTTCATTTAGACACTTACATAGTCTCCAGCTTCTTCTAAACTGAACCTCTCATAATCTTGAATAGTACCTTCTGAGCAGCTCTGGTGCTGGCATGACTGGCATGGTGCAAAAAAAGGCTGAGGTACTCAATGTTTTCTGCAAGGAAAATGCTGAGGTGCTGGAGTGCATCCGAAGAAGCTGGTGAGTGGTCTAGAGCACAGGTTTTCTGAGGAGTAGCTGAGGAATGTGGATTGTTTAGCCTGAAGAAAAAGAGGCTAAAGGGACAGACCTTATTTACTCCCTACAAATGCCAGAAAGGAGGCTGTAGCAAAATGGGTGTTTGTCTTTTCTCCCATGTAACAAGCAATAGGACACAAGGAAACCTCCTCAAGTTGCACGAGGGAAAGACTTTGTCAAGCCCTGGAACAGACTACCCAGGGAAGAGGTGAAGTCACCATCCCTGAAGGTATTTAAAAGACATGGAGCTTTGGGGCACAGTTGTGTGGTGGATTTGGCAGTGTTAGGTTTACTGTTGGACTCAGTGATCTTAAAAGTCTTTTCCAATCTAAATGTTTCTATGATTAATTCCTAGAATGCTCTGTACTCTGGGATTTATTTGGCTCTGTATATTTATTAGTTTTGTGAAACCTTGGAATTGAGGGAGAAATTTGGACCAAAATATCACCCTTTACATCAGAATAAAGTAAGGTCCTGGTCTCAGAGGCACAGAGCACATCTAACTCCCAATGAATTTTGTAAGAGCTGCCGTTTCTCAGCTTCATGTAGCACAGATGCCAGCCAGCCAAGAAGATAATTTGAAAACTGGTAACACAGCTGAGAAGAATAGTTGGTCTGGCTGCATCTCACAATACAACTGGAGAACAGCTGTGTATTTGGTAGCAAACCGTGATCCAGTGGCCTGATGTCTGTTCAGTTGCTTCTAGGAGGCGTCTGAACTGCCTGAGCTCCCTCTGCCGCTTCGTCAGGGCAAGTAAGAGACAGTCTTCACCCACATGGGGGAATGAGTAACTCAAAGCCAAGAGCAGCTGCCATATGGCACAGATGTGCACTTGAACTAAGAAAACTCAGCTCTAAGTCTAGGCTGCATGTGAACCAATATTAATTCCAGAAAAGAGCAATTTGAGTCACCTTGCAGTTCCTGAATGAAACTGATGCTCTTGCTGGTGTCCTGGCAAGTGCTGTGGTAGCTGAGGGTCCTGGCACTGAGTAAACCCCTCAGACAAAGCTGCCCCAGGATGAGATGCCTTCAGCATCATGGTGTTTCCAGGCCAACCAGAGCTGGGATTCAGATCTGATGGAAGTTCAGCAAATCTGAGCTGTTTCAGACATAATGTTTTTTACTGACTGAACAGGCATTTTTAAAAGTTGTGTCTGAACAGTGGCTCTAGTATGTGCAGCCATGCTAAGCACCAGCAAGGGCATAACAGGCAGACGTTACACATTTCTAGAAACAAGAGGCAGCTCCTTTGCCATCAGTGCTGTTATTGTTCCATAGGAACACAGACATCACTGTCCTGTTGGATGCATGGCCATTTGGTGGGATAGCTTGTTTCTGACAGGGTTTAGTAATAGAGCCATCAGCACAAGGTGGAAACAAGACCTGACAGCTCTTTTTCCTTGATGGAGTAATATCAATGTCCTATATATATAATAGGTACCAAAGGATTTATCTACCTTCTGGTGTTTTAGCTTTCAGTGTTGCAGCTCTGTATGTTCTTGTTACTACATGAAGATTTCTCATGGTTTTGAGGTTTATGTAAACTTCAGTTTGTAAATATGTTGAACAGGGGCTTCGGCCGGAAAGCTGTAATTTTCTATTTCTCCTCTCTTTCAATGACACTTTGCTGTTTTATTAAATGATAGGGAAAACAAGCACTCTTAATCCACTGTTCATTATTCGAGTCATCACATCTTTTCCTTCCCAGATATATAGCTCCAATCTTTCTTTCAGTTTTGCTAATCACTATGAGAATGTTGCTTGTCCCTGAACTCCCCAGTCCTGTTATTATTGAAACAGTAACAAGCACTAAAGGCAGTTTTCTGATGACAGCAATCACATACATTGTGTAACCGGGTTATGTAACTCCCCATTCCACCCTTTACATAGCCTCATATATGTTTGCTTTTTGGCTGCAGCCACACAGTGGATGCAGCTCTTAACCGACCTTTCTCCAGTAACAGTCAAGGACTTTTTCTGAGTTAGTGCTTGTACTAATTTATTGTGGCACAACAGCACAGAGAACTATGGCAGCTCACTGGTGTAAGTCCCAGCTGTGCACACATACGCCACAGCAAGTCTTTGCACAGACAGGAGTTACCTCAAAATCCCTGGAAAAGTCTCCCATATAGGTAAATTCTAATTTAAGGCCAATGCTCCAGACTCCAGAGTCAGTTTGGGAAGAATCATGTAGATGCATAAAAAGAAAAATAAATATATGAGCCATGAAGGTTGCTATGGATAATAGAATAGGAAGTACCCAAGGCTGGTATGACTAGGGAGCTAAATAAAGTGAAAGTGACACAAAGACCTTGAAACATACAGCACAAAATAAAATATTTCCCCAAAAGACAGACAGCTCAATTAAAAAGGAAAAAAGCCCCATTTCTAGGTAGAATGAGCTGTAAATCTCTGTAAGAATAGAGACAGCAACATTCTTCTCAAGTTCTGTTGAAGGGCAATAAATCTGCAGGTAATTCTCAGAGTGGCCGTTCAGCATTATGACAGAAGAAGGTCTGCAGGGCTCTGCAGTGTGGGTCACATCTTCTGCTTGAAGCACAGAGATGTAGTCTGGGGAAGTGTATACCAAGTCATACTACTGAGATTGCTTTTAGATACAGCATATGACAGGCTGCTGCAGGTGGGATCTGTGTAGTGAAGATGCAGGTGACAACAAATGTATGTGGTCAATCTGTCCCAACAGACTGCTTATGAGAAAATTTATGAACTGGAAGTTTCTGCTGAAACAGCTCTGATGAGACCCAGCAGAGTGTTGACCAGCACTGGAGCTGCTCTCACAGTATGTTTAATTATGTGACATCATTTAAATGTAGCTGCTCTCACAGTATGTTTAATTATGTGACATCATTTAAATGGCTGGGGAGCTGCAGCTGGAGGGGGAATCACTGAATCTCAGGCAGACAAGCTGCTGCGATTTCCTTGGGACCTGTCTATTACCATGGTCCTTTGTGCTGCCCTCAGACTAAGAGTAGGGCAATCTTTACTTCCTGCTGCATTTGGGAACCTGTGTGGAAATGGTTACTCCTCTAGAAGGGTGTGAATGGTGGGGTTATTCCCTTACAGTGCTGTAAACCAGTGATGGTCCCTGTAGCTGATGAAACTCTTGCTACCACTTCTGAGTCCAGACGTGATGCTAAAGAGGGAGGAGAAAAACAGCTGTAGGCTTCTTTATGTGATTATCCATTGCCTTGCTTGTTGAGAAGTTTTGAATACAACAGCATTTCCTTTACCAGATGCAGTAATCCTGTCCCAGCCCGTATCTCCAACACAATCTGCTCCTAAAATAGCCTGTTATTCTGCACAGAAGTAGGAGATCTCATTTTCAAAGCATTTCCTCTGCTGGTAGTCTCCCAGCTTTTACTCATGATGTGGGTATCCAGTACTGCTGCGGTGAATGGGCAGCAACGCCCATGCAGAGGGAGGAAGGAAAGGGACCTGAGGAGATGAAAAAAATTGTCCTCTGCCACAGTGCAGGTAGCAAGGAGAGGCTTGCTGAAGAGCCACCACAGGTTGGCAGGTGGGGGCAGGTGGTCCGTTGTGTAGCTTAGCATAGCCTACAGAGGGTGCTCCACATCGTGCGTCAGTCCACAACCAGAAGCACCGAGAACCCTGTGAGAAGTGACACAGGGTGTTCCCAGCAGGGAGGTCTTCATGATGGGCAGAAAGAAACACATCTGCAAAACAGGAATGACCCTCTATGCTTAGGACAACAACTCACATAGAAGACTTCCATCTCAGCTGTAGTGTAAAGGAGTTATGCTCAGCCATATCTGGAGGAAGGACATCTCTCAGGTCTTGTCCTGTTCCAGTGTCTTTTCAGGATCTGTAGCTCAAATCCTTACTTTCAGTCTTCTTACTCAGACCCTTTGATCTAGTCATTCATCCTTGTCCAACCAATTTTCCTTACCTCATATTTTCAATCTACTTCACCATAAAGTTTAAACAATTTAAAGCTATTATACACATTGTTTGCCACTTCTCCAAAGTGTAAAATTTTATATATGTATAGCTGTAGGTTCTCCTGTGTACGACGACAGAGTTTATGATTTCAGCCCTGAATTTTGGGAGCACTGCACTGGACTCTGGTAGATATTTCCCAAATGGGATTTATTTCAAGCTTCTAAAGAGCATGTACACAGAAATTAACATGCATTTCTAAAATAATATTCATGTTCTTCCACTGTGGTGATTTATCTTCACAGAACTGACTTGAGTAGTCTGTTTCCTTCACTCATGGACCCATCCCTTTCTCTCTTCCTGATCAATGTGTTGATATGAGGCTTCAAGTAAATGGCCAAAGTTTCATTTATCTGTCCTTCAAACTAATTATTTCTTCACAGCTATTATTATGAAAATCCGATGGTATTTTGTCTTGTTGGGACATTACTGCTAGCTAAGAATTGCCTCTGTATACACCATAACACCAAAGAACGTGCCATCTTCCTTCTGAGTCTAAATTTCTGTGTCCTAGTATATCAGGAGTTCACCTCCTCCATTCCCATCCACCTGCACCACATGAGATGGACAGTAATGAATTACTCACAGAGAAGACAACAGGAAACTTCTGAGTTTGCCTTTTCTCTCACTTTCTCTGCTACAATGATCATTTGAAATATTTTAATAAAATCCAGCCTACTTTCCTTTTTTTTTTTTTTTTTTCAGCAGAAATTGCTCTGTAGTAAAGCAGGTGTTTAAACTGATGTAAGGTTTTGCCAAGCTCTTTAAATGTAGTCCAGCTGTCACTGAACAAACTCCTGCCTTTTCTGAAAAGAAAATTAATCCACCAACTTTTTTGTCTTTCAGAGGCCCACTCTGGACACCATATGGAAACAGTCTAATTACTGGTCCTGAACATAACTCAGCAAAATCCTTCCTTGGCAGAATACTGCAGCTCGACCATAAACCAAAAGCCCTACAATATCCTTATTGTAGCCAGACCCTTGCTTATCCCACATGTGCTGCTGCCTTGACAGGGCTGATACAGCTGCCCAGCACCCTTTGCTCATTGTCTGTTTAAAACCCAAGAGCTGCCTCCACAGTGAGGTAGCAGCTGCTGGTGGTGCAGGAGCACAATGAGGAACTGCCTAGGAAGTGGTGGGACTTTCATACCACACCAGAGCCATCTGGATAGCAGGGGAAATCCTACCAGGGGTGAGGAGGTGATTTCCTTCCTGGAAAAATACCCTGCTCCAGCTGCAGTGTGCAGCACGGGTGGTGAAAGGTGGACACATCTGGCACTCATGTGTGTCCTTTCGACCTCGTCTGCATTTTGGCTCACAAGACCTCCCGACAACCTGCAAAAGGGACATTTCCCTTTAGGTTTCCTTGTACCTCAGAAGGTAAGAGCTTCACAGCAAGGATTTGCTGCACACCTACACAGCAGGAAAAAATTTGTACTGATACAAAAATAGACTGATGCAAAAAGAATGTACTTCAGATTCTGGGAGCTTTTCTAAGTTAAAGGTAAATTTGGGGTTGAATTGAATTTTACAGAAGTGATTGGTGCAGAGATCATGGGAAGCAACAGGGGTGTGATGCAATCAAGAGCTCCTGGTTGAAGTGAATATCCAGCAACTGTGACTTTCAAAACGTAAATAGGAAACGGTCACAAAATCTTATCTGTATTTTGCGGCTAATGAAAACACTTGTCTCTTCTAGGAGACAAGTCTGTCCTCTAATTTTAATGCCTTCTTAGGTTTCCCTTAGCTGTGAATAATGTGTACTGTCAAGTGTTCCTTTTTTGAAGTTCAAAAGCATAACTGAAGTGCTACAACCTCTAGCCAGAATATTTAAACTACTGCGTACCCAACAAAACCACCCCTCAAAGCCTGTCAAGTGAAGGTCATTCCTTCTGAGTGAACTGCTCTTTGTTGTGCTGACTCCTTGCACTATTTGAGCTGTGCACTTTGACTATAAAGCACAAAATATTTCAAAGCCAGACCTCAGAAGCAGTTTTATCAGTGGGCATGCAGTGGCTGTCCCCTCTCTGGATTTCACAGTGCTAAGTGTGGGTTCAGTTTGGAAACTCACTGAAACACATCCATTATGTGCTCACACCATATACTGTATGCGGGCCTGCTGATCACACTGTAAAACCTCTGTTCCCAGACCACGCTGTCCTGTAGCCAAGGGCTTAAGACTTTAGGTGACCCCAGAAGCAGAATTTGGTGGGCTGGGCTGGAAAAACATTAGACTGCTCCTAATTGCTGTTCAGCTGCTACTTCCTCTAGTTGAGCTGATCTCTGAGCTCAACTCTGCTTGGTGATCCAAGAGACAGAGAAATGAGAGGGCTGGAGGAACTCACGAGCAGACACCAGTCTCAGCTGGGCAGCTCACCCTGTCTGGCAGGCTCAATACAGAGGGTGGACATACCTTATGGGGCCTGTGGCAGATGGAATAACATGGCATACTGAGTTATTGAGAACAATTCAGGCCACCTGCTACCCACAACTACTAGGCTGGGGGGGGTCAAGCTCTGCCAAGACTGGGTAGAGGTCTCCGAACCGTTGTTAGAAGTCATTTAAGATGCTGTAGTCATGTTGTAAAATGCTTGAGTCCTGCCTTCTGCATTTCATTTGGGACAGAGATAGTTGTTCCCACCTGTGTGCTGGCAAAGAACAAAAGGAATTCAGTTTGTTACTTCAGTAAAATGAAGGGAAGTTTTGATTGCCATTCAATGCTGTGTGTTCCTATATGCAAGGGCAAGCAGGGATTTGGACACAGGCCAGAGATGAGTTTACACGTGACTTACACTTAACATTAGGCAAGGGAGTTGCTGTCTGCAAGGCAGGTGTTGTTTGCACATAACTGTCTGTATTGTCTGTGCAGCTGAGCATAAACAAATGATTGTGCATTTGTTTGTAAACACTAACCCTGTGTATGCATGTGAAATGTTCAGACTGGACAGAACTTGGTTGAGAAGAGTGGCAAAGATCTGGGTTTTTTTTGCATTAAGCTCCTTGCATTTTGAAGCCTGCTTGCTAAAACAGACAGTGGATAGACAGATTCCAGTGTTTCTACAGCTGATCAAAAACACGCTTTTCTAAAGAGATCTGTGATATCTGAGCTTTGAAATGGCAAATACCACTGAAGTGCAAAATCCCACAAAAGAGACATTTCAAGCATTGCAAGAACAAATATTTAAAACCCAATCAAACACCCAAAGGCCTTAGCTTTACAGGCAAACTTAAGGCAAAATTGTAGTTAGCAATCCTAGCCAAGCCCTGTTTTCCCCTTTTCCAGACCTTTGTGGAGCCCAGAGCTTTGTGAAAAGAGAATGAGTTATTAATGGGCCCAGTAGCTGAAGTGATTCACTGAGTAGGAATTATAGCTACAAATCCTTCTGGAATCAGAAAGGTCTACAACCCTCTCTGCACATTTTGTCAGAAGTTTTTTGTAAGATTCGCCGGACCCACTTCCCTTCCCTTCCCTCAGTGCTGTGCTGTGTGTGATAGGATCACACCGGAGAGTAAGGAAACCCAGACTGGAGGTAGGTACCTCTTCATGACTTGGGCATATAATGGAGGTTATGTTTCAGCTCAGGCTGGGACATGTCGAGCATTTCTGTGAGTCTTGGAAGCCTGGCAATCCCAAACACAAGGATAGCTGAGGTGTAGGTGATCGCAGCATCTGGCAGCCCTGGATGCCATAAGATCCTATCTATTCCCTTGACCTAAATGCTACAATTTGCCTGGCCCGTTATAGGCGGGAGATGGTCTGAACGCGGCTCCTAGTGGTTAAAAGCATCCATGACATGTTTCAGATGACCTTTGCAAGCTCTTGGAAAACTGGATGAGTAACTCCTTCCTTTCCCTAGAATTACCCATTTTAATCTTCCTTCCTTTTTCGATTTCCACTTTTCACCCTTGCTAGAATGCTTGGATTTCCTCTGTAATGAGTAGAAAAAGGATGCAACCACAGAAAGATGGATACTGCTTTGATTCCTTCCCATCACAGGATATTTTAGGCAAATAATTTTCCTTTTCCTATCTGTCCCCCCATTTTTTTTCAATACTGTGCACGTTGGAATTTCAGTCACAGAAAATGATCCCGTTGTGACTGAAGCAATACAAATCTGAAATGAAAAGGTAATCTTGCCTCAAATTGCTTTTGAGGTTCAGGACAAGAAACAACAGATGGATACAATCACGGAGGGGAATTTAAGGCAACAGTGAAGCAACACTCATCAGTGTGACAGGCAGACAGCACAGGGTATAAGCTGTTGCGAATGCTTCTGCATTGTGTGTAAAAATATAAATTAATGATGGATTTGAGGCAAGCTAATGAGACAGCTCTGTAAATATTTTTGTAAGCCCAGAGCATGAGAGAAGGCATGAAATCGACTGTTTGAACATCTATCAGTTACTAATTTGCGTTGTAAGTATGATACCCGTGAATACACAATGGAGGTTATGAAGGTTAATTCATGAGCATGCCTAAGTGTGTTTAAATACCATTGAAGAGCAGGGTATTGTTAAATTAGTCATTCTGAGGAAAAGTATTGGAATAATTTTAAAGAAAGGCAGAATGATTTTACACAGGCGACAAGTGAAGAAACTGGGAGTTGCTAGGCCATAACCTTCTGATATAAGCAGAGGAGGTCATTAAGACGAAAATTGCTGAAGGGATATTTTAGCAATTGCTGACTCTGCCATATCAGCTTGGGTTTTATTTTCATTTGCAGTGGCTAAAATACTGGTTGTCACTGCTCTGACTTGAGTACTATTGTGTGTGTAGGTTTCAGGAAGTAAAAGACATTTCACTGGGAGCAAGAGAACTAAAGTAACACTGTAAGACTTCCAGTCAGCATATTATTGTCTAAGCAGTTAGCCTTTCTCAGCACAAATGACCTAGCTGTGTCACATCTAAACTCAGTGTTTGTCTTAAGCGTGTCTCGGTGCCATATAAAATCTGATTTTTAAACTATTATTTGGAACAGAAAACAACTTATAAAAGACTCCAACAAAGAGTCAATTCTTGACATAGCCCACTGATCCTGAACACTGTTGGTCCACTATCTGCAGTGAAGACAACTGGGAGGACCGCTGTGAACAAGACTATGTGTTAAGTTACAGTTATTTGTGAGATGCAACAGAAGGTAAAATGTATTTCCCAAAAAACGGATCTTCCAGTGTACTATCCTCTTGAATTACTGCAAAGATTTGTTTATTAATATTTTTTAAACTGATAAGATTTGCTCTGCCCTAGTTTTAAGAGTGAAATTTGAGGTTGTCAAACCTGGTATTTTTCAAGATTCCTTCAAAAATATCTTTCTAATATGACTTGTGCAAGATGATTCAGGCCCAAGCAAATGTGACCTCTCTGTGCCCTACTCCTGCCTTGACAAAAGCATTTGCCTGCAGCTGTGTCCATCTCGCCTTCAAAGGATTTTTAAAATGCCACTTGATATGCTGAATGTATTTGAATGTTTTCTGTCATTGTCTATTGAAATAGCTTCTTGCCTTCTATTCATGACCTTCAGAGAGGGAGTCTCATAGGAGATCAGCATTTTTCCTTTTTCACAGAATCACAGAATTGTCAGGGTTGGAAGGGACCTGAAAGATCACCCAGTTCTAACCTCCATGCCATGGGCAGGGACACCTCACACTAGACTAGGTTGCTCAGAGTGCCATCCAGCCTGGTCTTAAAAACTTCCCAGGGATGGGGCTTCCACTACCTCCCTGGGCAACCTGTTCCAATGTCTCACCACTCTCATGGTGAAGAACTTTTTCTTAACATCCAATCTGAATCTACCCACTTCCAGTTTGCTCCATTCCCCCTAGTTCTATCACTAACTAGCATCTTTAAAAGTCCCTCACCAGCTTTCTTGCAGGCCTACTTAAGATAGTGGAAGGCCACAATAAAGTCTCTTCAGAGCTCTCTCTTCTTTCAGTTATAGGTCTGATCACTCTATACCAAAAAGGAATTCTTTTTTTTCTTTTTTTTGAGAGAGAGATGGTGGGTTAGAATATCTGTGTAGACATCATAGGGAAAATTTAGCAAGCCCTAAAATCTAGTTTCAGGTTAGCTTAGCCATGAGCTCAATCTCTAGTTGTAGGGCTATGTCATGAAATATTTCATCCCTCTGTGAAATCTAAACCAGGATTTCTGAGTCTCAGTGAAAATCAAATAGTTTTTCCAGAGAATAGGCAACTAGGTCTACTAAAAGTTAAGTGGTGGTGGAGAAAACGAGCAGGGGCTTTTCAACTGGAAGACACCTCATATAAAAAAAGAAGATAAAAGGACTGCCTTGTGGTGGGGGAAACCCCAATTTCAGTTGTAGGAAACAGTCTACTCCAAGTAAACTTGTCCATTTGGGGAAGACAGGGCTTTGATTTCAGTGTATACATATACTGACAAGGAACAAACAGTAATAGCTTTTCCTCCTCTGTTATCAGCTGTACTAGGGAAGGGAAGCCCACAATTCACCAGCATCTTATCTGACTTCTGTTTTTCAGAGAATGGCTAAGTAATTTCCTCCCAAACTTTCTCAGAGACGTATTTGGCTGTCAGGAAGCCATGATAGCCATACACCCCCAGTTTATACATACAAAACCACAGTCAGGAGACAGCATACCTGAAAATTTCTCTTAAGCTACTTCAAGGTCAACATATGAAAGTAGCTACTTCTGAAATTCCTTGCCTCTGTTTAGGATGTGCTTACAAAGAATGAAAGAAGAAAGTATGCTCCTCATTTGTGTTAAGATAGGTCAGCTGGGGTTTTGACAGAGGAGAAAGGATTTGGTTTATCCTCAAGTTTCCCTTTCAAGTATTTATTTACTTCTAACCCAGGTTAGAAACCTCAGTTGCCATATTCATGACAGTTTTAGTTTCAATTGCCCAGCCCAAGGTAAGACCACTTTTTTCTCCACAGAAATATTTTGAGTTGCCTTATTTGTGAAATGGTTGCTTCTTACTTGTTCGTTCATGGGTATGTTTATGAGCTAATGCTTGCACAGAGATTGAAATAAATCTTTGTTTATTAAATTTGAAGATCAGGAGTTGCATAAAATAGAATAGTGGTAACCACTTCTTCTTACCTGCCATGCTTTGAACAGATGGAACAAAGTAAATAAGCTGGTTAAAAATAAATCCTGTGGAGCTACTGTACCTGCTTTTGCTGCACAGAAGGTGAAAGGAAGAAGCAGATAGCTCAGGTTTTGAATGCTAAGGCACGATGGCAACCAGTGCTGCCTGACAGAGATTTTTGGCATGTTTTGATTGTTTTTGGAGGCTGGACTAGGTGACCTTTTAAAGGTCCCTTCCATCCCAAAACACTCTATGATTCTGTGATCTTACAGAGGTGAGTCATGGTGAGAAGAGGTGCAGATACAAGTACTTTATTTATAAACCAGAGGAACCAAGCAACAGCCTTACTTTGCATCATATAGGAAATGCTGCCACTACTACTCGACACAAAAGGGCTGGCAGAGAAGGGAAGTACAGCTTGTTATTTTTTGGTCATCTGAACTTTGGACTAATCTTTCAGGCAGAGTCATTTGCTGGTTTTAGTTACTTGTTCTTGGCAGTTGAAAACAGGTTAAAAAAACCCTATATAATTCTAGTTTGAGGAGTCCCAGGTTACCCTCAGAAACTACAGGGACCAAGATCCGTCCCAGGGGAGGGATGTGGGCGTCCCACGATATTGTAACATTGTTACTCTTCTGTTTCCTGGTAACACAGCTCATAAAGGCAGTGCCTGGCTGATGTCGCTCTCTTTCCCTTCTCCTCTCCCTCCCTGCACATCTCTCTCAAGGAAGAGTGTTCATTACCTCATGGTTTGTGTTGGAGATGGCTACCAGTTGCCAGGGAATTCCCAGCTGTGCAGTGCAGTGCAGCACAGTGTGGCCTTGTAGGGCTCAGATGGAGATGGGGGTGAGGCAACTATGGCCTACTCTTAGGCCTACCGAAGATGGAACAGGCAGAAGATGATTTAATCTGATAGATTCGGCTTTGCTTGTGGATGTATCCATCATACCTGATTGCCTTTTGCATATATCTGGTAGTAAATACAATCTCTCAAACTTCCAATCAGTGTGCATTATTTTCATTCTTACTCTCCCAAAGGGGTAAGAATCACCTCTGTCATGCACGGGTGGGTAGCTTGTGGCCTCAAACAATCCAGCATCTTTTTCAGCATTCCAAAGTCTCAGCACTGAATGCATAGATGACATCAAGGATGGGATTTTTTCCTCTTCTCAGTTTTAAGTGGATGCAGATGTACAAATGCTTCTTGAGAAATTTGCAACTTCCTGTGTGTATTTATTATTCTCCTACCTCTGTACTCTTATTAGAACAATTAAGCTGAGGTTTATCACATGGGTCTTTAGGTACCAACTGAAGTGCCTAAGCCAAAATCCACTCTAAGCTCCTTTTGTTCTTAGTAATGTCATTATGCCACTGCCAGTTTGAATCCTGGTCTAAGTTGCTCCACAGCGGTTAGGTAAAAGAGGTACACTTCCAAACTCAACTGAACTTTATATAGTGCTGTATCTACAAGCCTGAAGCATAATAGAGTGGAAGGAAAAGACTTGCTTTGGTCTGCTAACATAAAAAATCAGTGGCAGCAATGCTCAGAAATTCAGATGCTTGTTGGACATCCCTTACTATCACCAGCTTTGGCAGAGCTGGTTACTTGTGCATAGTCTCAGGAGTCATGGAAATCCTGGCTACAGACCTACAGTTATGTTTTGATGCCACACCACTAATAGTCAAAAACAGACCTTTCCACCTTTGTTTACAGTTTCACTGTACTATATAGGATGTTTGCACAAAGACAGGTTCCTTCCAGTAGAACCTCATATGTCTATGGTGTGTCACAAATGGCTGCCGTATCTGTCATATTAGCTATAACAATAGTAATATAGCATTTCTCTTGTCTTCCCCAGGAAAAGTCATGTTTCCAGCCAAGCATTTTTACCAACTCACCTCCTGTTTTTAACTATCCTTTACATGCAGCTAGTGCTGGTCTAGTTGCAAGCAGGGGTGGCTAAATTTGATGTTATGAATCTGATGTGACATTCTTCATCTGGCATTGCTAATTTCTTAGCTGTCATCTGGGCCTGTAGCTCTGTTCTGCAGCTGCCATTTTTTCAGAGCTTTCCTATACTTTGATCTGCAGGTGCTCAGTGTTGAAACATTCACAGCAGGTTTTATCAACACATGCAGAATAAATGCTACAGACTACTCACCAGTAAATGTGTGCAGCCTTTTCCCAAGCCTGTACTCCTCTTATTTCTTTTCTCCTTGGTGCTAACACAAGTTGGTGTTTTTTGCTCCTTCTGGAAAAAAAGTGGACGCTAATGAGAGCAGACCATGAAAACTTCCAAAAGAAAATAGCCACAGTGAAGAGAGGGAGATTAACAATGACTCCTGCTCTCCTCTGCACGTGAAACCAACCAGTCCTTCAGTCTGCAGTCAGTAACTGGCTTGCCATCATGTAGCATTGGCTCACTACTGGGACACCTTGTTTTTCTCAACCTTGCTGAAAATTAGTCTGTGCTACATGTATGTACCACAATTGTAGCTATTCACCCAAAACAAAAGCAATGAAAACAAAGAAGTGAAATTGATAGTTTAAAGATGGTTTTTGCTCTTAATTAAATTAGGAAATTATTAAATGGTTTCAGTGATATTAAACGATTTGAGTAGCCTAACTGTAAATAGAAAATCTTGCTGTAAGATTTTATTTCACTCGTATTTTCCTCAACATTCTAAACAAAAAATCCTGGCATTGTAATCTGTTAGCATCAGTTCAATGGTTTCATAAAGAGGTGCATGTTTACAGTTGTACCACATGAGGTGTTAGCATTTTTACTGGAAGTGGCAGAGAGCACATTTTGAAGCCTTCTGTGCACAGGCTCCAGAGATTTAGTAGTGGTGGACATTCAGTACAATCACTAAAGGGCACATCCTGATGCCTTTATGCACTTGAATAAATCCAACTATGAATTCTAATGTTGTTCATGTGCTTAAAGTGATCAGGCCACAGCTGCGATTGCTTGTAAAATTCAGTACCTGCTACAGTGAGATTGACATCAGCTGGCTGCCAGAACTCACCCAGATGCTCTCTCACTCTATGCCCCTCAACAGGATGGGGGACAGGAATAAGATGAAAAAGCTCAAAGGTCAGGATAAAGATAGAGAGATCACTTACCAATCACTGTCACAGGCAAAACTGATTCAACTTGGGGAAAATCAATTTAATTTATTGCCAATTAAAAATACAGCAGGATGATAAGAAACCAAGATTGTACTGGGTTTGCAAGGCAAAGTTTTGGCAGCTCAGGGTGGATATGACAGAGGTTTCTGTATGGCTTCTGTGAGAAGCTCCTAGAAGCTTCCTTCACATCTGATAGGGACAATGCCAGAAAGCTCCACAAAACAAGCCCGTGTTGCTTGGCTGTTGGTACTGTAAGCTCTATGCCATAGGACTGTATGGCATAAAGCACCAATGGTGTTTCCAGTCCCCACAGGGTATCTAGGTACAACTAAAATAAATCAGAGCGCACAAATGTGGTATGGAGGATCCAATAGCTGGCTCATTGCTCAATTACAGATTCTACGTAGTGCCAAAGCTTTTATGATGTTTAAGGATTGTATTTTGTCTGAGCCTAAAGACAGAAAGGCTTGGCTGTTGTTATGTCACAAGATTTAGACAGGTCCATATCACTTGCCAACTCAGTTTGAGGGCTTCTTTCTCCCAAACAAAATTTGCCTTTTAAAGATGTTTGAACTAAGTGCAGCCTTTAGAACATATTGTAAATATATGCTGCAGCACAGGCCCTGTAGCATTTTTCTTTGCACTGCTTCATTAATAGGCTCTTCAGTTCCTTCCTGGTTAACTCAGATTGGTCTTGTTGTAGTAACTCTAAAGACTTCCATGGTGAGATTCTGCTCCTCATCAAGAGACTGAATGTTTCTGGATGGTATGCAAATAAACTGCCTTCTTTCTTTTGAAATCTCTATAATAATTACACAATTTGCAGGGCTAATCATGCATGTCACTCTGAAGAGGTGATCATACCTTATTCAAGTCAGCTCTCTACTGGTGCTGCAATATAATTGGCAGCAAAAGGCTTTAAGAAAGCTTCCACAAAAACTCCTGTTAAACCCAGGATAAAACCCAGTGAAGTATGAACTAAAGAATACACTTGGCAGGAGAAATTAATTTATGAAATTAATTTATTAATTCCATTAATGTGCTACCTTAATTAAACAATGGTGTTTTCTTCTAACTATACACAAGGAAAGCCAGGAAAAACACAGCAATTTTTGTTGAAACAGCTTTTACCATAAGCGTGTACACTGGTCATTAAAGGCACGTGCATTCTAATGATGTATGATCAACTTTTTGACCTATAAGTAGCTTGCACTGCCTGAAGAAAGGCCTGAAAAGGAATGTCTCACAGGGCTGTGCCAAAAATACACATTCCTAGCATGCTTTAAAAATCCCCTCTTTTGGTGCAATACAGGACAGTGCAGAATTTATATTAACGTCACTTCCAAACATGTTTGGCGAAAGGGCCAAAATGCAATCTGCTGAAAGATTAAAGCAACTTCCTTTTGAAACAATGGCAGAACAAAGAACTACCAGAAAGAAATGAACTATTGCCATGCTGTTAGCCACGTGCCTTGGACCAGTGCCCTGCTCTGTAGGGTAAGTGTGCCGCACTCAGAGAAACGCCTCCTACCCTGCGGGAGGTTACAATGAAATCATGAGTTGTGTGGGCTTGATCCCGAAGAAGAAACTGACGGTTGAAGGCTTAATTTTAGAAAAGATGCAGCAAGTGAACATGGCAATACGTTGAATGTAGATGAGAACAGAACTAATAAGAAAATGTTTAAGCCTTTGGTCTGCATAATGTAAGAATTCAAAAGAAGTCTGCAACTTTTAGCCAGGACTTAAAAATACATAGTTCTCAGTGGAAGCACTAACAAATTTGCTTCCAACTCTAGTTTGGGCTATTACCTATTTTTAGCTTTCCATGCAAATGTACTTAATACAAACTCTGAAAATCCTCTATATTTTTATATGAAATAATATCCTCTCAGTAGTTGAACAGCTAGGTGAAAATATTAAAGGACTATGAGCAGTACTTTCTGAGTCACTGCTTCTTTTAAAAGGAAGGTTTCCAAACACCATCCAACAAACTCTTTTGCCACTCTAGAACTGAGTAACTGCTTTTGCATTCACAACATCTCTGGATAAAATAAAAACCTCTCCTTTTCCACAATCTCCATCAGCACTCCTGTAACATTCTAGTATTACTTGGCATCTGACCAAACTGGGGCCCTGATGTTGTGTGCTCTTCAAACACAGAAAACTAAGAGCCACCCTTCATAAGGATCATCTTACACAAGGAAGTCCAGAGTGATCATAAAGAGTTTGCTCCTTTTTGTAGAAAATGAATCTGTTTTCATAATTTTCAGTTATATTAATTTATGTCAGATTGTGTTATTTCAGCCCTCTGACATGTTGTATTTTGGTGGTTTTCTCCTATTAAAAGGTTTAAAGATTTGCTGTAAATAACACACTGACAAGTTCTCGAAACTCAAACCAACGATACACTGACATAAGATGGCACGAGATTCAACTGTGCCAGAAAAGAAAGTCTAAATTGCTCTGAAACCAATTTCTTAAAATACCTTTGATTAATATTTCACCTTCGTAGATGAGATATTCTTTCTGTTTTTTCAATTAACTGTAATACCTATTATGGAGGAATAGACAAGAACCACAGAAAACAAGACAGTGGGGGCACACTGTCAGTTAGGTTTTCCAACCCCAAATTTGTCATTTTTTTAACATTAGGAGAAGTACAACATGGTAAACAAGCACAGACTATTGTGTGGTGTTTGTGCTACCACAATTTGTCTTTATATAGTCAACTACGCTGAACCCTCTTCGGCGTTGTGGTAGCACAGCACGCCTGACTTGACAGCAGAAGGTGCACCATGACACCCTCATGCAAATCAGAACTCTTGAAACAGTAAACGGGAGTTAATGATTTACAAGAAGTTACGTCCTATCCAGTTTCAGTCATATATGACACAGCAACATGTGGCTAACTGCTGTATTTGCCATGTCAGGCTATATATAAATATACTCCTCCTATAGTGATACAGAAGTACATCTAAAAGTATATGATATGTTTAGCTACGCAAAATGGTTTATATATGTTTAGCTATGCAAATGCTTGAACTTTGTCCTTCATCTGCTGCACTTTAAAATTGCTTAGGACATTTGGATGCAAATAAAACAATATGGGCTTAATTAATTATAGAATCAAAGACAAATGTTCTTTAGAAAAGACCTTTGGAGGTCTTTAGTCCAACTCTTCACTCAAAGTAGCAAAAACTTCAAAATTAGATCCAATTGCACTGCTCCTCATCCAGCCAAGTTTCAAAAATCTCTACAGAGGGTAGAGATTTTTGCCTCCCTGGGGAACCTGCTCAGAAACCTCATCACTCACTTTCATGGTGAAAACTTTTTTCCATGTATTGAGTCAATATATTTCTTGCTGGAATTTTCAGCTGCTGTGCTTTGTCCTCTCACACTGTGCACCTGTGGCAACTGTTTGTGTCGTTCTTCTTAGATCTCTTCTTAGCTTTCCCTTGTAGCAGCTTTGCCCTTCAGCTTTCACCCACAGCATCATCCACAAGCTTGCTGAGGATGCTTTTCACCCCATGGTCCACACTCATGATGAAGAAGCTAAGTATTATTAGCACTAATTGTCCTCTCCTCTCTCTTGGCCCACCACTTCAGAGAGTGTGAATCTTCACTCTTTTCACAGCATTGCAGTAAGGGGATAAATGTTATGCAGTTTTAATGCTGTTACAAAAGCAGCTGCAAAATCTCTTTGGCTACCTGAGATTGTGACAGATGGTAAAGAACTGGAAGTATAATAAATGCCATGTTAGGCAACTTAGATTTTAGGGATGTTGTGTATTCCACATCAAAACAAAAAAACAAAATAAAAAAACACTGTTAAAACTGACCTCAGAGTTATTAAATTCAGGAATAAGCTCTTCTGCAGCCTCAGGAATATCTCATGATATCTACAATGTAGAGTGCTTCTAATATTCAGAGCACTCACAGTGCTCTGGTTCTTTGCCAAGACCTGATAGCTTAGTGTTGCTACATTTTTCAAGATGCAGAGGTTATGATAAACATTTTTTGTTCCTCTCATCCCAGGACTTTCAGTAGATTTTTTTTTTCCAGAAAAAGAAAACCGCAGCAAACATCCTTATCAGAAATACAGGGATGATGAGGATTATGTATTGCATTGGGACCCAAAGCACTTTAAGAGCATTCCCAGGGTGAAATTGTAGACTTCACTGCTGACAGGTTTTAGTAATTGCTCTATGTAATTCAAGGGTGGCATAGAAACATCACAAAGCCCTTCAATAAACACACAAACCACAAGGATCTGAGCTTTAAGGAGTGTGTTTTCCTACAAACATTTGAACTATGGGTAACTTTCCATAGCTCAACAACTGATGGTAGCTGATTTCTCCAGTATGCAGCTGCAGAAAATACAAATCTCATCTGGTGATATGTTGCAAAAACTGTTCTTGTGCTGAAACTTGTGTGTAACGTCAATGAAACAAACAAAGTATTATTGAAAAGATACATACTAAGTGACAGTGGCAGGAAATGTGTATGCTGTTATACTATGAATGTTGGCAACGCAATCCAGCCAGGACCAGCAAGAAAGGTGATGTAAATAGAACTGTTAATAGCAGCAGAGATCCTTGAACTGTCCCCCGCTTCCTTCTGATTCATACAATGGTTTAGGTTGGAAGGGACCTTAAAGATCATCTAGTTTCAAGCCCTCTGTTGTGGGCAGGGACACTTTCCACTAGACCAGGTTGATCAAGGCCTCATCCAACTTGGCCATGAACACTTCCAGAAAACGGACATTCATGACTTCATTGGGCAATCAGTTCCAGTGTCTCACCACTCTCACTGTAAAGCATTTCTTCCTCATATCCAGTCTAAATCTACCCTCAAAAACCTTAAAGCCATTATTTAATCACTACAAGCCCTTGTAAAAAGTCCCTTACCAGCATTCTTGTAAGCCTCCTTCAGGTACCAGAAGGCTGCTATAAGGTCTCTCCAGAGCCTTCTTTTATCCAGACTGAACAGCCCCAGCTCACAGCCTGTCCTCATAGGGGAGATTCTCCAGCCTTGTGATCATCTTTGTGGCCCTCTTCTGGACCTGTTTCATGTCCCTCTTATGCTCGGGGCACCAGAACTGGATGCAGTACTCCAGCTGGGGTCTCATGATAGCAGAGGGGGAGAAGCACCTCCCTCATATTCCTTGTCACACTTTTTTTGATGCATCCCAGGCTATGGTTGGCCCTTTGGGCTGTAAATGCATACCACCAGCTCATATGGAGTTTATCACCAACAGGCACACCCAAGTCCTTCTACTTGAGACTGCTCTGGAGCCGCTCCTCACTCGGTCTATATTTGTGCTTGGGATTTCCCCTGATACGTTAATGCTGAACCTGGTGACCTTTCACAGAATATTTGGATCAAAGTTGCACAATAGCTGAGGCAATAAATAATTAATTTTTATAACATTATTAAGAATGAGAATAAAAGTCAGAGACACCAAGACATTTTGAAATGATGATTCAATATGCATAGTCAGTTACCAAGCAGTTGCTTGTATCAGTGTAAATTTAGAAAGTGTATTGTCCTGCTATAAAAGAAATGCTCTGTCTGCCAACAAAGATTTTTCTTTCAGATTCATGGATTCCTGCTTCATTATTTTGGAAGACGGAATATAAAATGAGAAATGCTAACATTGAAGAGAATATGTCAAGCTGACCTACCTGAATTTTGTTCATAACAAATCCTTCTCCTTATACTGAACTTCCTATACTTCTCATTGGCTAGAGCACACAGTTCCTGCCAGAAACAATAAATACTTCTTACCCATACAATCTTTCTTAGCACAGGCACAGAAATCTATATTCCTGTGAGCCAGGAAGGAAGTGGTGGTCTGAGTTCTTACTGAAAGATATTGCTGTGCAACAACCTTAATCAAAAGTGAAAGAGAGGATATTGAACTGAGCAACCTAGCAATAACCCTGCAGAATACAAATGATGTCTACATTCAGTGTCAGAAGGAAACTCCTGTAGTCCTCATATACATCGTGATGAAAGTTTCTAAGAGCTTATGTACAAAGAACTGAGTTATCCTGTGTACAGTTCTCAACACAGTTTGAAGAGATGAATAAAAGTCAGCACTAAAAGAACATGCCAAATAATCCTATATATTCTGAAACTCCCTAAGTCACTTAGGCACTTGACAGCTTACACTCCTGGAGGGAAAATTCCTTTCTCAGCTTTACTGCAGAGCTGTCATTATCAGGTGGTTTCATCATATCCATTGAGAGGGAACACTTAAGGGTTGAGAACTCAATCTTTTATTAGGGGTACCAAATATATGAGAAGAAAAGATGCTATGATGAAGATACATTGAATAGCTTCATAGCTATTACACTATGTTATTTATATCTGTTACAATATCTTATCTTTATCTTACAATGCCTTGTTTTTCTTTTCTAAACAGAGGCAGTCTAGCTAAAACATAAACTTTGTATTTAGAAGCTTAATTAGATTACTATCTCAACAGAATCTTTAATTAATATGACTCTTGGGTATGATAAGGCCTTACCCACGTTGAATAGACATCAAGACAGTTTTTTTTCTGCATATAGCTCTAATCAGCTGTGTACCACATGAGTTAACAAACAAACACTGTGTTTATGATCTTACAAAAAATCAAACACAGATGACAATTATTCTTAAGAGAAAATAGATTTAACTATATAAATCTTTTCCTCTCTTTGTGAATTACTTTCTCTCTTATCAGTGATCCCATATAGTAGGTTTCCTGCTTCCAGAGTTCTGGAGATTTCATCAGATTCACACGAATACCTTTAATCTTGTAGTTCTGTTTTGGTAACAACTTCACCATACTCTTGCTTTGAGGGATACATTAATTTTGAATAAGATTCATCCAGTGTTTAAGATTGCCGATAGCAGAGAATCAGAAGCTAATCATCATACAAATTAATTAACTACAGGGTGACTGGATTGGTTAATAAGCTCAGCTCATTTGTTATTTTCTTTTAATGTGGTCAAATGCTAGGTCATAGCCATAGGTCAATGAATTCAAGATGTAGGGCTGCCATGTTGGATGTAATAACCCTAAGAAAACCATAGAGGGTTACAGTGGATTACCAATTAAACACTACAACCTTTTTGAATGATTCATACATCAGTCTTTTCCTGCTTTCATTAGGTGAGGTTAACAATTATAAATAGCAATGTAACTTAGCCCTGAATATTCAGCAATAGTAAAGGTTATTTTTGGTGCTATTATTTAAAAAGAACATTGGGGAAAAAAGTTGAGAAAAGATGCACACAAGTGATTAGCAGAGATCTAAAAAGTGTGAACTGTGTGAGTTTAATCATCTTGAACTCTGCAAGAAGAAATCTTTTCATAGTGAAGAATCTGTTCAAACGATAGGCAAACTGTAACACTATCCACTGGCAAAATAAGCTAAACATTGAAGCTAAAAATGGGATGCCAAACTTCTAACAGTGACTGATAGTAATCTCCATTATAGGAACCCGTGGTGCCAGCCAGAAGCTACAAATCTAATACAGGAATTGCTCTTATTCTGTGGCCTGGGCTACACAAGCTAAACAGGATGATTTTAACAATTCCTTACGACCTTAAAGTTCATTAACATAAATATATGACCCTATGATCTTCTAGCACTTTGAAGAAGTGATCTCTGAACTTCCAGGTTTTCAAGGGATTTCCTTCTTTTAGCCAATACCACATAATTTCCTATATTCTGCGTTTGTGACTTCCTCTGTATTTAAGAACACTGGAGGCCACGTAATCCTGAGCTTTAACACCCCAAAAATTCAGATAATAAAATCCCCGTGAATCCCCTTGTGTTTCTAACGTTCATTATACTGCTTGAAGAAATCTGTTCCTAACCCTGCAATGACAACAAATTTGTGAAAGCCTGGGGCAGCTTATCCTGAAAAGGTTTTTTTGGTGTGTTTGAAATAGTTGAACACTGTAGCCCACAAAAGGTTTGCGGCTGTGCTGACGATGCCTCATCCTTTCAGTTTCGCAGATGGCTCTCTGCAGTTTCGCGTACTTTAGGCACCGGTCCCAAAGAAAACATTTCCCTCAGTGAAGATCTGCACAGTGCCAATACATACAGAGTGACTCAATGTCTGTTTGAAAAACTCACAGAGAAATCCCGGAGCCCCTGTGTTGTTTCTGTAAAGGCAGCTCCACCGACAACTCTGCAACTCCGGAGGCAAAACACTACGTAGCCTGCAATCAGCTCTGTGCTTACAGGTCATTGAAACTATGACCCATGATAAATATAAGACTCTTAGTGGCAGTCATATACCCGTACTTACTCACCTGGAGCAAACAGGCGGGAATAGCACTACTTGTCATAGCACCAGGCCATGACTTCATCTACCTCTCCGACACGCCGGCGACGGGCAGCCCTGAAACACCTCAACCCCTGCGGCCCAATAGACCCCCTGGGAAACCAGCAAGGAGAAAACAGTGACCTCAACTTTGGGTGGGGAGTGTCTTCCGCGGGGACTCGCCCAGCAGGGCAGGGAGGTGGAGTGAGGGTAGACGGGGAGATGTGGTGAGGCAGAGGAGGACACGACCACCACTAACTCGCGCGGTGAGTGACGGCATCCCTCCCGCCCACCCCGCCAGGCAGCCGCGGGCCGGTTCTACCCTTCTGACTGGCCATAGGTCCGCAGAGCGATGAGAGGTGCAGCCAATCAAAGCTCGCGTTACGGGCGGGGCGGGCAGGACTGCCGTGCGCCTCTGTCTGGGGGCTGGAGTGTTCCCACCTCCGCCCGCCCCGCCCTGCCCGGCTTGGCCCGGCCCGGCCCGGCCCGGCCCGGCCCGCGATGTCGAGTCCCGGCAGTCCGCTGTGCCCGCTGCCACTTCGCCGCAGTGCCATGGAGGACGTGCTGCCCTCGGGCCTGCTGGAGATCTGCCTGCTGGTCGGCGTGCCCAGGGAGCGGGTGAGGACCCATGTCCAGGTGAGAGGGGGCTTGGTGTGGTGAGAATGCGCGGGGCGGGCCGGCTCGGCAGGGTCCAGTGTTCCGGTGTCCCGGCTGGTACGTGGAGTAGTGGAGTCTAACCCAGAGCCGGGTCAGCTTCTCCCTGGCCCAGCCACTCTTCCCAGGACGGACTGGAGTAAAACTATGGAGTTGTCCTGCTTTTGTCATAGGATAGAGACTAAATGCTTCAAAGAAAACTTATTTTGACAGGTGATCATCAGCAGAGTAGGAACAGATTGGCAGTGTGGTTAAGTAATTACACTTTTTTCAGGAGTTTGAGTTTAGATAAAGGCTCTAGTGTAGCTTTATGGGAGCAGAAACAGCAAAATACTTGAACAATGCATATCCGTTGCTGGATGATATCCCATGTCCCGTTTTCCGGTGTAGATAAAAGCTAAAGACAGGGGAATAAAGCCTGGTGGCTTGCATGCTTAGGACAACAGGAGATACAACTAATCTCCCTGTGAACTTAGTGATCTGGACTTGGCACAACGCCAGCAATTCACATACAGCAGGAGTTGGTGGTGGGTTGGTTTCCATTTTGAATATGTGGTTTATGATTTGTTTATGACTGTAGCCACTTCACACACGAGTTAACGATTAAGATCCACTTCGCGATGTTGCTTTGTTGAGATGTGCTGATGGTTTGGTTGGGTGGGAAGAGCCGCGGTGCCCGCAGGTGCTGCAAAGCCGCGCCGTTCCCAGGCCTCTCCACTCGCCTTGCTTCAACCTCGATTTGCTTGTGCGCTCTAATAGCATTAGATAAAGAAGTCTTTGTTAAACTGGTTGCTGCTTACTGCTCAGGAGACAGATTTTGCTGGTGTCTTCTTCTTAAGTGGTATCAAGCTAAAGCAGAGGTTCAAATTCCAGGATCTCCTTCGTGTATACGTTCGAATTGCGGAAATAGTTGTGTCATAAGTGTCAGCACCAGGCTTCTGAAATGGATGTGCATATGTTTTTCTGGCATCTGTATGAGAAGTAGACCCAGAAGAAGGAGAATTGCTTTTTCATTCCAGTCTTGATGATATTGCTTCCAAAAAGCCAACAAATAAGAAATTGACAGCAATTGGCAACACTACAGGTTTTGAATTACTTTTTTGCTCAAGGTATAAAATCGAGTGCCAGAAAATAAAGGAGTTGCTAGGCTTGTCAGTGTTAATTACAGTAATGTCCCTGCAAGCTGTTACACCACAGGGATTTCAGCCACTGTCCTAGGGCAGGTTTATAGATTTATTCTACATCCTTTTCCTTCTGCAGGAAGGAAACGGTGGAATATGTTTCATGTCTGATTTCAGTGAATGTAGAAAGGAGAGACCTTACTGACAGAAAATAAGAACAAAAATGGAAAATAGTGGCCCACTACTTTACAGATTAAACAGATACAATTCTTGCAAGTGCTGGAGATCTTGGTCTTGTGCGTACTTTAAAGAGGTGATAAAGTCAATGAGGTCAGCAGGAATGACATAAAACACTTCCAGAGGAAAAATATAATCTCGTATGATTGATTTGTTGTCAGTGCAGGTTCCAGGAAAAAAAGATACAGATTTGCACTGAAACTCATTAAACTGAAGTTTCTGGGCTGTCATCCATTAGTTGTACTTATTACTAAGATAACTGTGACTCTGAGATTTCAGTTCAAAGAGCTCAAAGGCAGCTATTTTCAGACAGAGATTGCTTTTTTAATGTTGGAAATGTGTATTTTGTAAGAATAAGAAGTACAATAGTACATCTTTAATAAGACTTCTTTCCCTTGAGTTATCTTCAGCTATAAAGCTAGATTTTAATATGTCAAGGATGATGTACAAGCTGTCTGTGACGTGTCTCAGATCTTCCTATCAGCTCCATAGCTGGAGTTAGTGGTACAGATCTTGTTTCTTACGGTGTCTGTATAATGCTTTAGGGCCTTGCTGATGCAAATACATCCACCAAACCATTTTTTTTTTCCCTTCTTCTGTAATGCCTGCTAGATGTCAAGTTGTGCAAAAGATACATGCTCAACTAGCAGCCTTCCAGTACCTAGAGGACAGAATCACAGAATGGTTTAGGTTGTAAGGGACCTCAAAGATCATCCAGTTCCAACCCCCAGCCATAGGCAGCGACAGCTCCCACTAGAACAGGTCACTCAAGGCCTCATCCAGCCTGGCCTTAAACACCTCCAGGGAGGGAGCAGCCACAACCTCCCTGGGCAACCTGTAAGAAAGCTGAAGTGGAACTTTTTATAGTGGCATGGGACAAAGAGTAATGGCTTTTAAAGAGGTAGATTTAGATTAGATCTAAGGAAGAAATTCTTGACTGTGAAGTTTTTGAGGCACTGGAACAGGCTGCCTAGAGAGGTTGCAGATGCCCCATCCTGGGAAGTGTTCCACACCACACAGGTATCCCAACCTCAATTCTGTGAACTTGAGCATTAGTCAGTAGTGTGCAGCTGTGGCAGTGTGTACTGTGGAGGCCATTACACAGGTAATGCATCATTTGGAGCGTAGCTCACAGGTGAAGGGAAGGGATTATTTCTGTTATTGTTGTTAGTCAACACTCTTGAGGTCACATCTGGAATACCCTGGTTCCATTGGATACCCTGCTGCCAATGAACTGTTGACAAATGAGAGCAAAAGCAGAAGACTACAGTCTGCTTGACTGCTGGGGTACAAGGCAGGGAGAATCTCCTTCCTAAGTGATTTCTGAAACTTGACTGGATGAGACCCAGAGCAACTTGTGATGGAAGTTAAGAGTTATCATTGCTTTGAACAGAGGATTTCACTGGAACCTTCAGAGGTCACTTCCAACCTCATTTGTTCAAGACTTCATACTTTTCCCTGCCCAATTATTCCTTAGAGAAGCCAGCTCTTTCAAAACATTGAAAATGAAATCAACTTCTTCAGTGATGGGAAGAGGAGAATGAGATGAAGGAAGCACCAGAGAGATGACATCACACTTGAATCTGTGGTTTCAACACACTACTTCTTGTTTGTGTCTAAAATCGTGCAGGCATGGTAAAAAAGCCTGTCTCTTATCTAGGTCTCATACAGCACTGCTGTTGGCAGGAACATAAATAGTAAATAGAAAGGGAATACAACTCCCTGGCTTCTGGAGTCTTGGAGAATTACAGGAAAGAAACATTGTTCTTGTCTCAAACATAGCTTCTTATAAAAAAACAATAACCCCATGCATCCATATGGGTTGGGGGTTGACCTGCTGGAAAGCAGCTCTATGGATAAGGAACTGGGAGTGCTGGTGAACAAGTTCACTGTGAGCCAGCGATGTGGCCTTGTGGCCAAGAAGGCCAACAGTATTCTGGGCTGTGTTAGGAATGTGGCCAGCAGATCCAGGAAAGTTCTTCTCTCCCTCTGTTCTGCCATGGTGAGGTTGCACCTGGAGTGTTGTGTTAGTTCTGGGCTCCCTAGTTCAAGAGAGACAGACAGCTACTGGAGAGAGTCCAGTGATGGCCCACGGTGATTATTAGGGGAACAGAGCATCTCTGTTATGAGGAGAGGCTGAGAGACCTGGGGCTGTTTAGCTTGGAGAAGGTACGACTGAGAGGGAATCCTCTCAGTGCACATAAGTATCTAAAGGGTGGAGGTCATGAGGGTGGGGCTGGGCTCATTTCAGTGGTGACCAGTGATAGGGCAAGGGGCAACAAGTACAATTTAGAACACAGGAGGTTTCATTTGAACTTAAGAAGAAACTTTTTTTCTTTGGAGATGACAGAGCACTGGAACAGCTCCCTCTCTGTAGACTTTCAAAACCCGACTGGATGCATTCCTATGCAACCTGATTTAGGTGAACCTGTCTTAGCAGTGGTATTGAACTAGATGATCTCCAAAGGTCTCTACCATTCCAGGTGAAGAGAAACATTTTAAACTGAAGAAGTAACAGTAGAAGCAGTGAGTAAAAAAACATTAAAAGAATAGTAGAAACAAGGGAATATTTTTCTGTTGCAGCCTTATTTACTAACCCAAAATGAAAAGGTAAGAAAATATGTCTTTGGCCACAGATGTTGATGTGGGCAGACGTGAATGCTGACAACTGAGTCACTGGGTCAGTGACAGTGCTGTTCTGTAGGAAGAAGAGTGGTGTTTAATGCCTCTTTTGTAGTTCAAGACATCAAGGACCTAGCACTTTAGGAGCTGCTACACAGGGAGGTTGTTAAATCACTGGTTGTCATCTGGCATGTTGTAGTGCAAAGGTGCCTTCAGTCTACGTCAGAGGTTGTCCTGGCAAAGCAACTTTGGATGAAAACCTCTGCAGGGCAAATCTGCCAAGTTAAGATTGCAACTGTTTGTGTAGATCTGTATTTTTCTTGCATAACAACCTCAGGGATGAGCCTGAATTCTTAATATGATTTTTGAAGTCATTGATATTTTTTTTATACCTCAGTGGATACTTGCCTGAACTTTTATCTTTTTCACTCTTAACTTCTTTCTAGTTCAGACTCTGTGTGCTTATTGAAAAAAGTGGGTTTCCCACTTCTTATTTTTATTGAAGTACTTACTTTCAAGTATCTTATTATAGAGTGTGGTGGAGCTTGAGATGCAGTAACTAATATATCATTAAGGTAGCTATTTCTTCTCATTTTTCCTGTGATGCTCAAACGTGAAGAAGACTATTGGTGGACTGTCTACTAAGGCAAATAACCTGAGATTTTCTGTTGCAAAACTTCAATGGCCAAAAACTGGCTTCAGTGAATCAAGAGCTTTGTATGTTGTAGGTATTTTTAAAAGTAGGGAAATAATGAGAGAGGCCATCCTAAATAGAAGTTATACCCATGCATCATGTCTGAAGGTAGAAGCAACATCTTCATTTCATCTGTCTTTGTATCACTTACCAAAAAGTTGAAAATGAAACATATGTTGGCCACAGTGACGCTTGCCTTTCCTGTTTCCAAATATCCGTTGACTAAACAAAGCTTTTGCTTGCACTTCTGGCCTTGTAGGAGAAATTAAGATCACAGTGAAGTAATTGAGAATACAGCTACTTGTGTCTATTATATATGGTTGAGAGGACAAAAAGTGCTCCCAAGTACAAGGAAATCTCTTGTCACTTCCTCCACAGGTTTTCCATAACAGGGCAGCAAGGACTTTCAGTAGTACTTTGCAAAGCTGCCTACTAAAACTTGTAATTTCCCATGTGCTCTTGGGATGCCTGTTCCACTTACTCATCAGTATATGGGAAAAAATTAGTGGTTTGATGTTGAATGGTGCCTTAAAATCATGTTTATTTTAACAGTAATTGTCATTTTCAGTTGAATGTTCTAGATTGCTTTATGAAGTTAAATGTTGTGAAAACTTACGTGTTTTTTTTTTTTTTTTGGTTTTTAGTTAAATTTTGTGAAAGCTTGTGTTGGTTTTTGGGGAGTTTTTTTTTGTTTTGTTTTGTTTTAATTGATTTCATTTGTTTATCTTCATGTAAAGATTATTCCTAGTTAAAGTGCAGCATTTTCTAAAGTTGATAAAATATTTATCCAGGGAGTTTAGCTGTTTTTCTTTATTTTCATTCATTTGTTGCCTGTTTTTTGTCGCTACCAGCATTTATTTTTAGTACAACTTAAATATATCCTAGTACTTCAAAAGAGGAAATAGCATATTGGTATTTGTTAGTTTTCTTACACCATTGGCACAATACTGGCACTGTGAGTTTTCAATAATGAAGAGCAAATATTTGTCCACTGAAAATGTCCAGATTATTCCCCTTGCATTAGCATACATGAAAAAGAAATCAGAAGAAAACAATAGTTAAGGAGAAGTAAAAATGTATTCTAAACCCACTATTTTAGTGGTAGACAGAAAACAAGGCTTTTTATGATGAAGTCACAGCAACAGTGGACAAGGGAAGGGCAACTGACATCATCTACCTGGGCCTGAGTAAGGTGTTTGACTCTGTCCCACATGACATCCCGGTCACATGGACTTGATGGGTGGAATTGGCTGGATGGTCACACGCAGAGAGTGGTGATCAAGGGCACAATGTCCACCTGGAGACCAATGCCAAGTGGCATCCCTCAAGGGTCAGTGCTGGGACCAGTGCTGTTTAACATCTTTGTCAGTGACATGGACAGAGGAATCAAGTGCACCCTCAGCAAGTTTGCAGATGACACCAAGCTGTGTGGCACAGTTGACTTGCTAGAGGGCAGGGATCCATCCAGAGGGACCTGGACAGGCTGGAGAGGTGGGCCCAGGCTAACCTCATGAAATTCAACAAGGCTAAGTGCAAGGTCCTGCACCTGGGTTGGTGCAATCCCAAGCACAACTCCAGGCTGGGTGGTGAATGGCTGGAGAGCAGCCCTGAGGAAAAGGACCTGGGGGTCTGAGTTGATGAAAAGCTCAATGTGAGCTGGCAGTGTGTGTGCAGCCCAGACAGCAACTGTGTCCTGGGCTGCAGCAAGAGAAGTGTGGCCAGCAGGGCAAGGGAGGGGATTCTTCCCCTCTCTGTTCTCATCAGACCCCACCTGGAGTACTGCGTGCAGTTCTGGAGCACTCAACATACGAGAAGGACGTGGAACTGTTGGAGTGAGTCTAGAGGAGGGCCATGAAGATGATCAGAGGGCAGGAGCAGCTCTGCAGCCTGGAAATGAGAAGGCTTTGAGGAGACCTTATAGTAGCCTTCCAGTATCTGAATGGGGCCTACAGGAAGGCTGGGGTGGGACTATTTACAAGGTCTTGTAATGACAGGATGAAGGGTAATGGGTTTAAATTGGCAGAGGAGAGATTGAAATTGGATGTTAGGAAGAAGTTCTTCACAGTGAGGATGGTGAGGCACTGGAACAGGTTGCCCAGGGAGGTTGTGGCTGCTCCCTGGCTGGAGGTGTTCAAGGCCAGGTTGGCCTTGAGTGACCTGTTCTAGTGGGAGGTGTCCCTGCCTATGTTGAGGGGTTGGAACTGGATGATCTTTGAGGTCCCTTCCAACATAAACCATTCTATGATTCTAAAAAGGGTTTAAAAGAAAATCTATCAATACGAGTGTCGACTTAGTGGCTGTTTTTTGTTTTTTTGTAGGGCACACAAAGAAAACTTAAAAGCCTCCCTCCCCTTGATCCAGAAGTTCTTTCTGTATTTGTGCCTCCAATTATCAACAGAGATGATACTCAGGTGATTAATGCTGGTAATAGCTTGAACAAAAATAAACGCCGATCTTTCAGAAAGAAAAAAGAGAAACCAAAGATTGAAAATGTGAAGAGTCTCAATGGGGAGCAGAGAGCACCTGACACTGAAGATGTTACCGTTCCAAAGGACATTGATCTCATTGCTTTGCCACAGTTATGCTTCCCAGGTATGGTGGCATTCACACTTCTCCATGAGAACTTTTGAATATCTGTTTGTTGAGTCATAGCACAGACAATTAAAAAAAATATGTTTTACCTCTTTGTCTTTCACAGTATAAAAATGTGTGTGCTTGTGAGCAGGCCAGTAATGAAAGCAGCTGTTACCTGACTGGAGTACCCTTACTCTGTATGACTGTGTGGTGTCAAACAAATCTGTTAGCAATAGTAACTGCAGCACCTACAAGGAAGGGAAGGTGAAAGTTACTTTACCCATATTGGTAAATCTTAATCTAAGTGAAGTGCACACAATGCACATACTTCTGAATTTCTTTTTTTTTCCCAAAATGGCTGAGTACTCTTTCACTTTTCATTTGATATTAAGATATACTTGAAGCAGTGACTTCTTCTTCCAGATTTAATTGCAGAAATATTGATATGCAAACACTGCTGCAGACCTTATAAATTACTTGAAAAAGAAAAGAGTGTACAAGCTCCATCTATTGTATTTTACCACTTAAAATGCAGAATGATTATGTACTATTTTTGCTTCTTCAATAATGTGCAGCTTACAGCCTTTGTAACAACCTTTAGGTCAAATGGACTGTGTGTATGCATTTTAATGCCTTAAAGTGATATGCTTCTCTTGAAATTAAATGCAAATGTACAGTGTTTGTCATGAATTGGTTTTTAAGCAGCTATAGTTTAAAAATGTTTCTCTCTTCATTGCAGGAGGACTTTATATAACTTCTGAATCAAAAGAGGACCACATTCATTTCCTGGTCTTCACAGATGTCTGTGGTAACAGAACATATGGTGTTGTAGCACAGTATCACCAGCCTATGCAAGTATGTTACTGAACTCATACTTTTATTAAGACATAGTAAAAGATATAAATGAAAACACTTTAAGAATCATGTCAGGTTAAATTTTTTAAATAAGTAGGAATACAGAACAAATAATAATTTACAATGGCAATATAAAGTAAGTACGTTGAAGCAGTGTTGCATTAAGAAAAACTTAAGAATTTCATTTGGGAGTTTTGAATATTTAAGAGCAGACTTTGTGCCTTGGATACTTTTTGGTAATGATTACATCCTGTGTTCTTTCTATATACCTTTTGTGCAGAAATTCTATTTAGTATGTACATCTAAGTCTTGTAGGCTGACATTTTTCTTAACAAATTAAGGGAGATCAATATCCAAATCTCTTTTAACTTTAGAAGTTTGGTATCACATCTTTCAGGTTCTCAAAAAATATTGGCCATAAGTTTGTGTTTACCATGAACACATTAATCTGTAGTTTTCTTGCAGGATGGCTGCATTTCCTCCAATGGGCAGGCCCACTGGGAATCGGCACAGACTGGGAAGACGTCTGTCTGTTTTGTACCATTTGCTGTTTGTGTTATATCCAGATATCCATATTTCAGTGCCCTCAAGGACTGTCTCTCTTGGTAAGACTTGCTGTGTGTTTCTTCTGAAAAGTAACAGTGTGCAGGTTTTAATACATTAATTTGCATCATGTGGTCAGGATAGCTGCACAATGCCAAAACAGGCATTAATTTAAGGTATGGTAGTGGGTCATGTGTAGAAGAGGAGAAGAAGAAATGCAGTGTGAGTGTAAGCACAAGTTCTGAATATCGAGAAAATTAGGTCTGATCTTGTCTTCGTTGTATTTGAGGTTTTTGGTAAGTCTAGAAATTACTGAATTACAGGGAGCAGAATTCTCATAAGGTTTTTTTTTGGAAGAGGGTTAACTATCATTTTACCACACTGGTGAAAAGCACTTTGAAAGCAAAAAACTTATTTATGATGCACCAAATAAATGTCAAAAGAACATGAATATATATATATAGAGATATAAAAACAAACAGTTAATGACAATTTATTCTTTAAATAATCATGAGTCACTTGAGGTAGAGGAGTAATTATGTCTCTGTCTTAGAACTAGGGGAAAACAATCTTAAGGACACAGACAACTTCACTGATTAGAAACACTCACATACTTCACTTTGTGGATGAATCTGTTTTGTTATTGAACAATCTAATAATTTTGAGGCTGTCTCCTGTGTTTTTGTTAAAATGTTAAAATCTATGTGCTTCTATTCTGAAGAGAATTAAAATCCCTTACATCAGAAAGCCTGTCTCTGTACATTGGACATTACTGAGTAATCTTCACTTGCAGACGTAGTCTAAAGGTAGAAAAGGGTTATTTTATCTAAGTTCCAGTCAAGCTTTCTAGAGTTAAAATTGAAGCCAGCCATTTACCTTTTGCAGGCCTTTGAGTCTTACACATAGTTGAAAGATGTTAGGTTTTTAGGCTGGAGCCTGAGTCTTCTAGTCTTTTTTGCCAGTAGTTGGTAAGCTGAGGAAATGAGGGTGTGCTTCCTGGGTACTAGCTGAAGTGCATAGGCCCTTAACCTGACTCCATGCCAGGATGAGACCTGAGCATGGTGAGACACTAGAACAGGCTGCCTAGGGAGGTTGTGGGTGCCCCTTCCCTGGAGATGTTCAAGGCCAGATTGGATGAGGCCTTGAGTAACCTGGTCTAGTGGAAGTGTCCCTGCCCATGGCACGGGATTGAAACTAGATAATCTTTAAGGTCCTTTCCAACCCAACATATTCTAAGAGTCTATGAAATAGCATTTTGAAGGTTTCTGCTTCCATTCAGGACCTTTTTGCAGTAAAAGATTTCATTTTCCTCCAGGTGTCTGCTGTGCATAGATTATTTCACCTAGAACCTGTAGTGCACAAGGTTGCTAATAGGTAGGATGGTGCTTGCTGTAATTCAGAACTGTCCTCAAAAGTACTTTCTCATCATAAGCATTCCCAGATACAACATGGTTTTCTAATTTTTTTTTCAAATGGTGAGAGTAGAAATCACAACTGAAAATTGTGACTAAACTGGCATACAAAGGCAATGTTAAGCTATAAACTGTTTTTTTTTCAACTGCAAGGGCCGTTTGCAGACTTTGATCATCCTAATGAAAGCCTTCATATTCTGTGCCATCAGTTTTATAACTAATTAATGTATTAATAGTGTACATACAGTGCTTGGAAATCCAGAACAATTTGAAGGGCTGTGTCTGCCTCTCTCCAAATCAAGCAGAAGTTTGCCCAGACCATTTCACAGCACGGTTGCTGTTGGGTTATTCTCCATCATTATTTGAAAAGTTGCCGTTTTAAATTGAGAGGTTTTTGTCATTTTGGTCAGGTAGTTTTACCTCAATCTCTTAGACTACATGAAAAGTTAAGTATTCCTGGCAGTGATCTCCTTCTGGGTGAACTCCCCTCTTGGATGGATGAATAGGCTCCATTCAGACTGCAAATCTTCCACCTTGTGTATTACTCCTTTCAGCTGCTTTGAGAAAAGGTGGAAGTATGCAAATAGCTCCCAGCATTGCCGCAGCACAAAGTACCTATTCTTAGATGTTCTTGCTTTCTGAAACATCTGTGGACAGTTAATGGAGGGAATGGAAAATTCATAAACTCCTTAGCTCTCCACTTTAACGTTTCAGAGATGACTTCATTTATTTCATCAGACTTCTGCAGTGCAGAGCTGTCAGCTGCTATTATTTGCATTAATAGGCGCTGTGTGCTGATTAGGGAGCTCTTACTGTCCTTTTGGTACATCTGCTGCTTTTTCAGTGCCAGAGTCAGGCTGGTTTTGTTGTAACATTTACAGGATGTGTTGATACATGCTTTTTCTCTCAAGAAAAAAAAAACACAAAAACCAAAAAACCCAAACAAACCCAAGTCTGTGCTGTGAGGCGACATCTGAGGTACTACTAAGTGTGAGAGCATATTTGTTTAAATTGACAACTCTGCTGTCTGTTTTTCTTTGAAAATTATTAAAGTCCTCTCACCCTGCCTCATCTGCACTCCTGAATAGCTATGAGTTTTTTTGGGAGCACATTTACCAGCCTACAAGTCAGCCCAAGACAGTTTCCAAATGTTAATTTAGTGAACTTAAATGTCTCATTAATCCAATTAAAAGCTCAGTAATATATGACAGAACATTTTTACTCAGGAATATAAAGGCCATACACAAATATGATGCCCTGAATTCTTATTTATCTCTGGACTTAGTTGCTTTCTAGACCATTTTCTTCCTGAAGAGCAAGTAGTCTTCAGTAAAACTGCAAACTGAAATAGAACCTGCAGGATTAGATTTCTGATTTTGTGAAGCTTTGGATATTTTTCTTTTTTTTTTTTTTTTTACCATCAATAAACATGCACATGAATCTTCTATAGAAGAAAATACCCTTTCTGACTACAATTCTCTAATTTCTTAATTGCTACATTTGAGAAATGCTGTTGGATTTTGTAACTTGCAGTCTTAATAGTGTGTATGTTTAAATGTTCATGGATTGATTTGGCATGTAATAAAAGCCACGTGATCTTTGTGGCTTTGACACAGCTTGGGTAATAGAGTTGTAAACTAGAAACATTTGGCAGGTGTGCATAACTGTGTTTGTTCTTTGTCCATACAAAGAAGGCACAAGAACAAAGAGCCTAGGCTTTAAGCTAAATACGGCTCTTCCTTCACGTTGCTCTGCAGTTAAGCCCATGTCTACAACCTCTCCTGTCCTTTGATGCTGTTTTCCTTCCAGAGCTGGAGTCTGATGCTTGGGATAGAAGAATCACCATGGCACTATGTTGCAGCTGTGGGTGTTTTGTTCCTCAAGTAGTGTCCATTAGAAGACACTTCTTTAGCTGCATCTCAGCTCTAGGTTTCCTTTGCCATCATGAGACCAAATGTGCTATCAGCATCCTCTGATATATGTGATACAGCTGTATTTTATGTGTGGAAATTAAAAAAAGAAAATCCTGCTTCTGAAACAGCAGTGTCATTAAAATTAAACAGAGTTGCTAAAGCATATAATAAATCAGAATTTAATTAACTGCAATAATAGCTTCATTGCTCCTAATATTTTTTTAGTTCCAGGTTATCAGCAAAAAGCCTTCTTTTCTGTTTGCATGTAATTATTTATGAGTAATTTTCTATAATTTAATTACAGCTTACTACTGCAACTGCGACCTTTCAAGGATTTAGATGTCGAGGAACATATAAAAGAGTTTGCAGCAAAGTTATTTTTAATACCCAGCCCACCACCAGGACCACTCCACTTGGTAATTACCCATGCTGAATTTAATAATGGCTTTAACACTATGTCTTATAAACCACTAAGATGCTGTTTTTATAAATTGGGGGATGTTCTTCATTGTCAGGTTAGAGATTGTACTTATTGATAGAAAACTGATGTCAGTAGTTATGCTTTGAAAAGATGGCTATGTATTATTAGGCAATAAAGAGAGAGTTGGGGCGTTTCAGGGGGAGTTGGGGCTTTTCAGCCTGGAGAAGAGAAGGCTTCGAGGAGACCTTATAGTAGCCTTCCAGTATTTGAAGGGGGCTTACAGGAGGGCTGAGAGGGACTATTCACAAGGTCTTGTAATGACAGGATGAGGGGGAATGGGTTTAAACTGGCCGATGGGAGATTTAAACGGGATGTTAGGAGGAAGTTCTTCACAGTGAGGGTGGTGAGACACTGGAACAGGTTGTCAGGGAGGTTGTGGCTGCTCCCTCCATGGAAGTGTTCAAGGGCAGGCTGGATGAGGCCTTGAGTGACCTGTTCTAGTGGGAGGTGTCCCTGCCTATGTTGAGGGGTTGGAACTGGATGATCTTTGAGGTCTCTTCCAACCTGAACCATTCTATGCTTCCATGATTCTATGATAATAACAGTGTGGCCAGGGTGCAGGCTGCATCACTGGCATAAGAGTTGGTCATGCTATTTAATTTTTAATACTCTTTGTAGATGGATTTGGCTCATGTTGGCTATTACTCTCTGAGATGCCTGAGACAGCATAATCTAGCTTTTGGTTTCCAGAGGGGCAGCCCACATAATTTCTACTGCAAGTAGTTGGAAACTCCAGTCTGTATCTGCTCTGTAAGAATGGAAGCTGACCTTTCATCTGAACAGTATGGCATTGCCATATTATTGATTACAATGTCTAAACACCAGTAAATCGTGTAACTATCACACAAAGTAAGTGTGGGAGTTCCCTATCTTGTGTCTGATACCAAGACATGTTGCCTTATGTGGATGCTTATGGCTGTCATCCTTATTGTGTGATGAGATGACATGTAGTGGCATGACTGAGAAGTAGAGCAGTTCCTGTGAAAGAAAGGAGGCCAAAGAAATCTGTTGCTGGAACAACATGCACAGCTCTGGGCTTGTTCTTGTGTCTGAATGACTCTGGGCAAGCAGAACAGTGTGTAAGTGGATTAAATGTCCTGGATTGACTGCTGCCTCACCAAGACCTAGCTGTGAGGAAAAACTCATATAAATGTTTGTATACAGTTTAGAAGCTGAAGTGTCTGAAGTCTATTTTCTTCTTCATAACCCGTCCCAAATCAAGTTAGTTGCTGAGTCACTAATTTGAATGCACTCTCTTTTGTCTACTGAAATGGGAAGTAGTGCTTCAGCCTTGGGCCTCTCCTTAGCTGCTTTCTTTGACCCTGGGACGAGGGGTTAGGAGCAGAGGAGAAAATAGCATAGCCGGAAAATTGTCTGAATGGTTGACTAACTCAGCTGCTAAGTGATGAAATATGCAGCACGTGCAGGATTTGTCCTCCAGAGATTTGAGCTGGAGAATTTGAAGGCACGAAAAGATAATATTTGTTTTGGTTTATTCTGCCTTCTTAATGTGAGCACCTCTGCTCAATTATTTTTTTTTTCAAAATTTCCTGTATGAACTTAATCAGTATTTTTGATTTTGCAGTTGTATCTACAAAATTCATTATTTCATTGTGCTTATAGTAAAGTGAGTTTAATTCTGTTTTTTAAAAAATAAATATATATTTAAAGTTTTATTGGCTAAACAACCTATGAGAATGAAAGGACACAAAGTCCATGATAATCTTTCAAACTAGTCTCTTAATATTTCCCTCTCTTTCTATTTCACTTTTCTGCAGTATGCAAATATCTATCTTCTTGCTCTCAGTTAATGTTAATATTTTGTAGTTGGAACTAAAATGCTAAATTAAATGTGTCCTGAGAATATTTTCATTAGGAGGTAAATGGAAAACATCTGTTATTACAGGTATTTAATATGAAACCACTTCAAATAATAATTCCTTCACGAGAGGACCCAGACAGTCCAATGATTGACTTGGATCTTCATCTTCCATTGCTGTGCTTCAAGCCAGAGCAGGTGTTGCAGGTAAAGCTAACAGATTTTTTAAAATGTATTAGAGATTGACCATGAGGGTAATTTTTGGTTTGGAAAAAAAACCCAAGTTATGTAAAGAAACAGAACAGTGTTAGTTCTGCGTAATAGAGATAAGGCACAATAAAATCCACTGTCTACAATGATATTTTTCTATTTTCAGACTGGATTAGATTATGGCATATTGGATTTATTTCACCTGCTAGATGCCTAAGCTGATTGACAGATCTTAGTTTGAATTCTCATAAAATGCTTTTTTACATAATTCATAAAAATAATTTTCCTGTGTAAGAGAGGGACCTGTAGGATGGATTGGTAGCAGCTGGCACTGGTGGAAATAGTCTGGACAAGGAAATATCAAAAGCTGTTTGAAAAAAAAAAAATTGTGTGTTTCCTAAAATAGTAAAATAGTTTTGTTTTGGTTTCCCAATCCAATTCTGTGCTCAAATGCCACCTGTGAAGTTAAAATAGTTTGACGACTCTCATCAGTATTAATGTTGCCAACTCGTCTAAAAAGAGCAGATTGAAGGCCTCTTTCCAGAGCTGCTCATAAACTTCCTTGGTTCTGAAAGCAGGCAGTAGTGGCCTGGTTTTTTGCATGCACTCTCTTCCACCAACATGTGCTTCTGCCCCTGGTACATGTTATGAATAAAACGATCTCAGATCCTAAATGGTCCTCTGAACTGGTGCATCTTGAGTATAGGATTTTATGTGTTAGCACCTCTGCAAGATGTCTCGTGCCATTACTCTTGTCTTGAATTTGTCCTACCTAACTTGAGGCATCTGTCCTGTGTATCTGTGGAAAAAGATGGACGTGTCCAGATAGCTTCCTGAAGTGCTCTATGAAAGCACTGCTCTCCAGTGGCACTATAAGGAACATTACTAGTTGGAGGCATAAACAGATACTTGTCTGGGACACCTGAAATCTAGATGATCTTTGTGTTCGTAAAGATAGGTTTGCTTATCCAGATGAAGACTCTGATTTCTACAATCAGTTTGCAGTCTAGTACTGTGAAAGAAAGGTGATGTCTTCTCAGTAATTCCAGAGAAATCCCAGCCTTGTTGATGATGGTGGGAAGACAACTCCCACTGACAAATATTTTCTTCTTTTCTGTTTTCTTATTTAATTAGGTGTCCTTAAGTGGACATTATTTCAATTTTGATATGTGTAAGATAGCTATTGAAAAACAGAACTTGGGAGGCTGAGTTTTGCAAACAAAGTGTTTACTCATATCTTGTATGTTCTAGATACAATTTCTCATAAACATTCAGCTTTTTGGTTTTTTTCCAGGTTATGACCTGTATTTTGACTGAGCAGAGAATAGTTTTCTTCTCTTCTGATTGGGCTCTGCTGACACTCGTTGCTGAATGCTTTATGCTGTACCTTCATCCTCTTCAGTGGCAACACACTTTTGTGCCCATTCTGTCTCGTCAGATGCTGGATTTTGTAATGGCTCCAACATCGTTTCTTATGGGATGTCATATTGATCATTTTGAAGAAGTCAGCAAGGTTTTGACTGCTACTACTCCTACTGTTCATTTTCAATGCATTTGTTCCCTTAACTTCTTTCAGATGCATCTAGACACCTGCTTTTGCTATTGGGGAGTGAAGAAATTAGATGTAACGGAGCTATGCTCATGTGACAACTGCTTTATTGGAAAAAGCTTATTATTGTATCCCTTACTTTGTAGGATAATAGGGGTTTTTGTGAGTTCAAGTTTCATTTGGGGAAAAACATTCTACTTGCATACCTCTCGTATCATATAGTTTCTCTTCAGATCTGTGAGGTTATTTTTCACTCAGAGTTAATTGTGTGGCATCAAGTAGGTGCCTTTTCCAGGCATCTGAGTAAAGAATTGAGCACACATCTGAAAATACTCTTAATGATGCTGCTGTTCCTTGTGGTGAGATTATGTATGTTATAAAAAAGAAAAAGCAATGTAAAAGATATAAACTCACAGTTTTTCTGAGGCCTGTTTTTGTTGTCTTTTTTTTTTTCCAGAATCTTACTTAACTAAGCCTCTTTCAGTGAGTAACACTGTTGTTGGTTACTCACAGATTTAAGAAAAAAACTCAGCTTCACAGGGCAGGGCTACTGTAAATATAATTTTTGAGAGTAGCACATAGGTTTTCTGTGGCTATTTGAAGCCAAACACAGAGGAAAATTGTGTAAGTTTGTATTAGATGAATCCATCAGATTATTAGACAAAGTGAAACCGGTCCATTAAGTGTAAAATGAGCAAAGAAGTAAGATTAAAAAAAAATTATGAAAATATTTTTTAATAATGATGTCACTATCAAAAATAGGTACAGATTAGAAACCTTACTTTGATATAATTGAAAAGGTTGTATGTTTGTTTATATAGACTGTGTTACAGTCTGATCTTTAAGGGTATTAAAATTGCAAAGTAAAAGATCGACATGGAGAGGCAATGTGCTGCTGTTTGTCTGTAGCATGTTTCTGTGTTTGAGACTAATATGTAAACACTCCTTCTCCCAGTCATCCCACAGGGTAAGGACAGGAGTAAGTGCTGTGATTCACCTTTTAGGGAGCTTCTTTGCCTACCTATTTGTATGGTTTTGTGCATATTTTCCAGTGTATACTTTTTCAAGGATAAGCTTAGAGATTCAGTATTAATTTAATGCTGCATGAAAAGCATATTACTTTACCAAATATTTGTGTACAAATATCTGTTCATTTATTGACTTTTTTTTTTTTTAAAGTAATTTTCTAGTTATCCACCTGATCTTCTGGTTGGGAGGGAAAAAAGTCAGTCATTTTCTGGCTGAAATAATTCATTGCCTGAGGACTGTATAAAGAACTGAATGTTTTTTATATACTTACTGTCGCTCTATTTTCTTTTGTTAAAAGGAAACTGAAGACTTAATTCTAATTAATATAGATAATGGAGATATTACACATTCAAAAGCAGCTGAAGAGAAGACTGAAATTCCAGATGTTCCAACACAAGCAGCAGAAACTTTCATAAAAAGGTGAGAAATGTTGAAGTTGTGTTTCTCATAGCACAGATCATGCTCAACCCTCTTTCTAAGCTTTTCTTTTGTATTAGTTATTATTGTATTAATTCATTTATATAAACCCCACTGCATTTGGTAAAGGCAAGTTGAAAACATCGGTTTATAAACTTAAGAAGTCATAAATGTATTATTTTGCAACACCCATCTGGAATGCTTGTGTCTTTTGTGTTACCTGTATGGATTATTCTTTGAACTTCACTGTTCTTTACAAAGTGCTCTGTGAGGTGCAGGTAGGACTTTGAGGATTCTCGTTTGCTTGCTAACACTTGAAACTCAAACTTGCACTTTCTAGTTCTAAGACTTGTGGAGCCTAAGTGACCTTTTCTTTAAAAGGTGTGACAAAATTGTTGGCATTGAGACATAACTTGTTAATTTTCTTCTTTGTGTAGAGTGGAGAGTCTTCAGCTGCATTATGATCTAGAGCTCTGCCATCTTCGAGCTGGCACGGATCTTGGTGAACTCCAAATGCGTAGAAGGGCTTGGCAGCAGAAACTGAATACAGAAGTTCAGCAAATGACTTTGCAGTTAATTGTTAACATCTTCAGGTGAGTAGTATTTTTATCTTCAGGATGTAGTATTTCTTTTTATTAGAGCATATGGTACTAGTTAAGACACTTCCACTATCACTGAAAACCTTCTTATTTTGTTTACTTTAAAGATATTTTGGAAGTCTCATAAGTTTTGTTAGTGAATTTGAGAAGGAGGTTCTGCAAGCCTGCAGACCTGTCAGTAATTAATGTATTTGGGTACGTATGCTTTGTTAGGACTTCTTAGGTAAAACTTCTGATTTTTAACTTGTTTGTATTTTGTCTGAGATTCCAGGAAAATAAATGCAGTCTTCATATTTCATAAGCTTTACGACTCAGTAGAGATAGCAGTTTGTAACTGGACAATGTTTTGGTCACTCTTGTTAGCAGTAAGTGAATTAAAAACCAGTATAAGGTAGAAAAGCTGAAAGCAGGGTCAGGAGTTCAGAGAACTTGGGTGTGTTTTGACTAACCGATTAAGTGTTGAGAATGGACAAGGTATCTGGAGAGCGCAATCACATGAAAGTAAAGCAGGGAGAGAAGCTGTTTAAGCTCAAGCACACACAGTGTTGGCAAAAAAAAAAAACGCTGGGATTTGGTGTGGTTGAGACTGATATTTTAATAATGATGTGGAGTGGATTTTGTTCGTTTTGTTTTGGTTTTTTTTCCTCTAGAAGAAGGTCCAGCTGTGCTAAATTTCCTTGTTCTTGTGTGATGTGTTTATACCTACTGTTGCTTGATCAAGCCTGCATTCTGGTCGTAACTGCTGCTATTATTTGCTTATATTTGGGGAGGGAGTGGAAATATGGTAGGCGAGTTGTGCAAAACAGTGCAGCAAATGGCTGCCTGCTTTGCATATGCTTCATTTCTTTTTACATAGAAGTGAACATACTTGACTGTGAAAATGAAACTGCCTACCTGGCATTTCTAAAGAATCTGATTATATGGACAGAGGTCTGCAGATGGCTGTAGAGACAAGCATCCTCAGCTGTTTATTGCAGCTTCTTGCTGGAGATGATGCTCCCCTTTAGATCAGCTACCAGTTTGTTCAAGTGAATGCTCCCTAACACTTTCAGTTAGAATGTGCTGGGTTAAATACTAGATTTTTCTTAACCAGCTCACTTTTGTTGGGTCATCTTAGAAAGAGCCATACAGGTGACTGGGTTCCCCAGGAGGATAATCGCTGCTGGTTGTGGAAGACAGAGCAGTCTTTACTACTAGCTGGATGTGGAAACTGAAATGCATTTACAACCTGATGTGTTGCCACTGTGGTATTTGGGCAATTTCAGTGTTTGACAACAATATGTTCCAGATAAAGATGAGGAGAAGTGCATTTTACAGCTAACAGCTTGAACTCCTTAATGCATTGAACACTTGGCTATAAAAAATGAACAGATGCTTTGCTCTGTATGAGATAATTTGCAAAGAAGTTGATTCTACTCTTGCTTTCTTTCTCCTTTCCTCCAAACCTTTTCTTTGTTCTTTTTTTTCAGCCTTGTTTCTTCTGTCTCCTAATGCTCTATCTACCAGTCTCCAGGAGTGAAGGGAGGTAAATCTCTGATACAGTTGTGCTGCCAGTTGTTACTGTCTTCAGTGAAGCACTGCAGTATTTGTGCATGTGTGGAGGTTCCCTGTTTAAGGGAAACTGTGCTAAGTTATGTAGAATTAGAATTGTGTACTTCTGCTAATCATCTTTTTTATGTACTCATATGGCTTGATAAATCGTTAATGGGATTTTATCACTGTTCTATGAAAGACAAGTGATGTATAGACCTGTCCGCTGTATGGGTACAAGACCTCACTTTTGTTCTTGCACTCAAGTTTTGCCTCACCAACTTCTTTTTCTTAACTAATTTATTTTCATGGGAATTTTTTATTCATCGATACCAAGTACAAGTAGGTGAAATAAGATGTAATAATAGAAGAGCCCTGATTTTAGCCACTTGCACATTTCTGTCTTAAATAATTTATCATTTCCTACTCACAGGCTTTAGAGAACACCTTTCTTTTTATTTTTTTTTTTCCTGGATAAAATCCCACTTTATGCCTCACCTTTAGGGCACAGAAGTTTCTAATGATGTCTGGTTTTCTGGGAGTAGTGCCTCTGCTGCTTGCTGTGACCGTGTATATACTAAAATATGCATCAGTTCTTTATCTTGCATTCTCTTATATTTCCATAGTTGTTTCTCTAACACATTTGTCAGTTATTGCTGCTTTATGAGTTTGGGAGTACAGCAAGAAATTACATGACCTATAATATTTCACATGCATGTTACATGCATGCGATATAATGGGACAGTGTGAGGACAGATGTCATCTTTGTATCTGATAGTGTGGATAGGGACACTTTAGTGCTTCAGATGGGCTGTATGGGATTCAAGAGCTGTGCATGTAAATGTAATTCCAGGATTGGAGCCTGAGTCATGATTTAAACATAGAGATTCTCATCAGTGAGTTACTAAAATTGATCTCCCAGACTCAAGGTGAATTAGCTGATTTGAAATGGCAATGGCAACAGGTAGCTGCTGCCCTCTAAGAGTTTGCTTTCTCTTTCTATGATTCAGTACCTCAGTCTTGTTCATTAAAAATGAGTTTGCCTTCTGATACTGCAGCATCTTTCTATGTTGCCTTTTAATGCTGCAGCATATTTTTAGTAGTACCAGTGGGCTGCTACTGCAAAAGTGCAACTTGCTTAGAAGTCTCCAAGCCTATTTACCTATTTATTTATTTTTGTCCGCAGGGAGGTAAAAGACCATCTAAATTATGAACATAGAGTGTTTAACAGTGAGGAATTTCTGAAGACAAGAGCAATTGGAGACCAGCCATTTTACAAAAAGGTGAATTCAATATTAAGTATGTTGTGATTCTCTTATTAATCTGAGTGATGTACAGTGTTTTAGGAGAATTTGGTCTTGACACAGCAAGCTGAAAAACAAAGCTATAAACTCTTGTGGTTTTTTTTTTTTTAGTGTCATGATTATTAATCAAATAGAAAGTTCAATTCAGTTACATGAAAAAAACGTTGTTTGGAAAACAGTTTCCCTGAATTGGGAATGTCCTTCCTAATTTCTGAAGGAATGTGAGATGTTCTTTCCTGCAACCTATGTTGCAATTTGTATAATAGTTTCTGACAGATACTTGGTTAGAATAACTAATGAATTGTAAGACATGTGATGTTATTTAAGCTTCTCAGAAGTAAAATAGTGTGTCTTCACTTTTTCTGGTGATGCTATAGCTTGTTTAGAAAACTTGTGAGTGCAAAGAAAGGTTGAACAGGGAATAGAAAGTGCACCTGCCACTTCACATTTGCTTTAAATTATGCTTCATGGATCCATGAATTGGAAATGTTCAGATCAGAGTTTCAAAGGAATAGAAGTAATGAAAAGAAATATAGTTTAGTAACTGTTTCTAATCCTGTAAATGAAATAGTGGCAATTTTAAGAACTGAAATGTAAACATTATTTAAAATGCAGATGTGCACACTTAAGAAGAGTTTTGAGCAGTTGACTCAAATACGAAATAACGGTGATAGGTTTGTTTTCAAGTAAATCTTAGAAGGTAACACAATATGGAGTATTTGCCAGTAGTATCTAGAATTAGATTAAGAGGACTGTAAAACCCCTACAGTTCCTGCAGCAGGTCATTGCCTGTGTATATAATTCTCGACAAAATGCGCCACCTACTGGACAAATATAACTGAGGGCTTCTGTAGATGCCGTTTCACAGGGTGTGCTGCAAATGGACTGCTAAAAGTCATCGTAAATAAGAATGACCTATTTATTGGTGAAATATTTCCGTTAATTTGAAAGCACTTAAATTAGTTATGAATCTTTCTCGTTTAGCTTTTAAAAGTACCATAGAAATATGCCGATGCCTGATCAGTGGGGTTTTGAGTTGTTGGGTTGTGGGTTTTTTTTGTCCTGTGACAAACTCCAAGGCTAAGAAGGGTACATTAGGCAGGCATCTGGAATATATCATAAAATAAGTTTTCATAGTTACATTGAAAGGTACAATTATTTTTAAGTTTGTAAAGGCTGGAAGTTGTGTAAACATAAAGACAGAATTCATGGTTCTTACAATACTGTTTTTTGATGAAAGTTTGCATTTCTTGAAGTTTGCTGCTTCTTGGTGAAGTTTGCCTTCGATTCACCAAACAGATTAGTTTCCTGCGTTATTTCAATGATTACTTTTTTGAACGGTTTATTTCAAACAGTACTAAAAGCTCTGTGCTAGAACTAACACTTTTAGAGTACATAAATATTGCCTCAAATCCTGTTTTCCATCTTGTTTTCATCTGCAGTGGTGGGAGATGGTAGCTTTCCACTCTTTTTAGTTCACGCTTGACATTTTTTTGTGTAGTTCTCTATCCTAAAAGTAGCAATTTGACCTTTCAGAAGTAATTTCTGGATGACACCATGATAATTACCTGAGCAGGAAACAGTATGGGGGCTTACCAGAAGATGACTCAGTTGTCTTTTCATTTTGATAGTGTAATGTTTATTTGAAATGCCTCAAACTTCTTATTCCAGACAATATTATCAGCGCTTAGTTAGAGACAGAAAATACACTGTTAAACAAAACTGTTTGGCTCAGTATTTCTGTTTTTTGGTTTGGTTTCCTCATTTGGAGGGTGGTCTGAGGCTACCGTTTGCCCCTAAGCAGATACCATCAAAGTTCAGATGGTGAAGCAAAACTGATTTAGTTTTTTGCTGTTGAAGCTTTCAAGTAGTTTTAGTTGTGTGATTGCGAAATTGGAAGTTCTCAGCTTTGCCAGTATAAAGGTAATAAAAATGAGCAAATCTTGCTAATAAACATGTAATTTGTAAATGACCCACAGTTAACCAGTTTGTGTCTCACAGGTTTTAGAGACCTACATGTTTCACTCTTTTCTTAAAGCTCGTCTGAACAGAAAGATGGATGCATTCGCTCGGCTTGAGCTGAGTACTCAGTCAGAAGAGGATAGGTAAACTTTTCTTATTTCTTATTTTAGCTTTGAGTCTTCTCTTGATTATCTGTCTTAAAAGCTCCTTTGACTCTGTTGATATGAGATCTGGTCATCTATAAGTAAGATGATGATGACTATCTGATAGGCCACATTACCAAGATTACTGCAAAAGGGTGATATGAACATGTCCTGCTATGGCTGTTGAACTTGTAAATTGGTTCTGTAATTGTAATTTAGTACTATTGTATACAAAGAGATAAAAACCCAAGTAGTGGTTTGGTGCATGTGCAAATTGGTTTTAAAACTAGTTATATTTTTTAAATTTTTCTCAGATTAGACTTGATGTTTCATACCCCGAGAAGACTGACTATGGAGAAAATGGCTTCTAAGCGATTTAATCACCAGTACCTGAACAGGAGGATGGTGATCAGCATGCCCAATCTGCAAGACATCAAACTGCCAGAGGGCCCGACCAGGAATTCCTCTCTTCGAAGGATAGAAACAGGCATTGGTAAGGAGTGGGGCGGGGGGGGGGGGGTTGAACAAATATGGGGTCTTTTGGCTTTACGGCTGACATCACTGAATGATTTTCACAGAAACAGTGTCAAATGCTGGAAAGAAATGGTGAGCAGAGTCATTTTGAGCTGGGGCCTGTCTGTGCTTCTCCTTGCATGTTCAGTCAGCCTGTAGCCTGCTGCAGGGTTTGCTGTACCACAGAAGACTGATTGATCACAATAGGATTGATACCGGAGAATTGCTTCCTTAACCATATTGAGTCTTCACAGAATCACAGAGAACTTTAGAGGTTGTAAGGGAGCTCCAGAGATCATTGAGCCCAACCTCCCTGCTAAGGCAGAATCACCTAGGGTAATTCACACAAGAATGCATTTGAAACTCTTCAAGAGGGAGCCTTCACCCACCTTATGTCTGGTTCTCTGCTACCTTTGAACATGGGCTTTGGCTTATCAGTCTTTAACAAAGACACTAAAGAAACTGCATCTTCAGGTTTGGGTTGGTGGGTTTTTTTGTATTGTTTTTGTTGGTTTTGGTTTGTTTTGATTTTTTTTGTTGTTTTATTTTGGTGTTGGTTTGATTTTTCTTGTTGTTTCTTTTTATTTCCTACAATTGGTATTACCAGATTAAAGAATATTCTGATGAAGGTAATGGATATAGAAATATGTTTATATCCCTAGCGTGTCATGTATTTGTTGCTGTGATGGGAATTATCTGTTGTGTGTAGTACTGCTGGTTGTGAAGATACTCACGCTTTTACTCACTGTTTATACTAAGCAAACTACTTTTCTTTTTTATTATTTTTAGCTGTGAAAATGCCCTCCAAATCAATCAGTACATTCAAAATCCCAGAAATACACTTTCCTCTGATGTTCCAGTGTATTCACTCCTACTACACAGACTTCTTCAACCATCTCAGCAAAGCTATAAATACTTTACCACCTGATAACTCGGCATTGCTGGCAAGGTACTTCTACCTCCGGGGACTTATTAGCTTGATGCAAGGGAAGCTGCTAAATGCACTTTCTGACTTTCAGAACCTAGATAAAACAGACTTAAGGATTTTCCCTACTGATCTTGTAAGAAAGATTGTAGAAAGCATGCCTCCTTCTGAGCGTTTGCAAGCAGACCGCAAACCTGAGCTGAAGAAGTTGATAAGTCGAGTGATGGAAAAACAAAGAGAAGTCTTGAAAATAGATGACCACGTGAAGAATTTTGAGTTGCCGAAAACACACATGCAGCTGGATGACTTTGTGAAGAGAATCCAGGAATCTGGGATTGTCAGAGATATAGACACTATACATCGTTTATTTGATGCCCTGACAGTAGGTGAGTATAAGATACATTTTTAGTGACCTTCTCCATTGGTGCAATCACAATTGCAAACTGGGTTTTTAATGAACAAAAGTGAAAGTTTGTGTCTGTTTTTTCTTCTTTTTTTTTTTTTTAGGACATCAGAAACAAATTGATCCTGAAACATTCAGAGATTTCTACAACTATTGGAAAGAAACCGAAGCAGAAGCTCAGGAGGTGAATCTACCTCCAACAGTAATAGAGCATCTGGATAAAAATGAATGTGTCTACAAGTTATCCTGCTCAGTTAAAACCAATTATGGTGTAGGAAAAATAGCTCTGACCCAAAAACGCTTATTCCTTTTGACGGAAGGAGGACATCCTGGCTATGTCCAGATTGCTGCTTTCAGGGATATAGAGGTGAGTATCCAGGCACTTCTGTTCTCTTGCATACCTACAGTTTTAGGCCCTGTTCCATTCTGCAAGAAGATCTGTCTCAAAGTTTCAGTAGGGGCTGCAGGAAGCACCTCTGAAGTCATTAATTATCTAAGTGATTAGATAAAATTCTTTGTACAGAAATACAAGAAGTGCAGCACATGGGATACAGAGCTAGAGAAGTTTAATTACATGAGTATTAAGTGGACTTATTTGACTGTAGTGTCAGCAAGCCAGCTTGTATCCATTGTGAAGTCTGTAGGATGTTGTTTGGAACGTATATTCTCATAAACCAATCTCTGCTTAACGATATGTGTGAACAACTCAAATAATTAGCTGTGGTTAGAGAATGTTGCCCTCTAGGGTGCGCGCTGCACCTTATCTGTGATTACAGGGCACATCCTCCTTGTTTTCTTTTTTTCATTCCTTTCCAGGATGTTAAGAGCACAACTGTAGCTTTCCTTCTTTTGAGAATACCTACTCTGAGGATTAAAACATTGTCTAAAAAAGAAGTATTTGAAGCTAACCTCAAAACTGAATGTGATCTCTGGTACCTGATAGTGAAAGAAATGTGGGCTGGAAAGAAAATGGCTGATGATCACAAGGTATAAACATGGGAATTTCTAACCAAACATATGTATGAAATATATGCTTTCTGCCTCTGTTCTAAATAATTTCATGCGTCAATCTTAGAACTTATGCGTTTCATCAAACAATAGCTAAGGCAATAAACTTATTTTGTTGCTGTTACCTGTAAATATTATACTTCTGGAATAATTAAGAAAAAAGTAAAAAAGAGATGACATTAGAAATGTAGGATATTTTTTCTCATCTGTTAGCAGGGGACTTCCAATTTATCCACCAGTTCTGTGAAACAGTTTCTGATGTTTACAACATATGAAAATAGTGAGCCAAACTAACTGAAAATTTTTCTCCACTTTGCTTAAAAATATGATGAGTAGAAAGAGTTTTGTCACACTGGAATCATGGTGACTATAGGTCATTTAAAAAAATAAGGAAAAATGTTTTCTTCTGCCAGAGAAATCTTGAGAAAAAGGATCATACAAGCAGAGATTCCATTTTTCACAACTGCTGACTGTAATAGAACAAATGTAGTTTGATGATTCTTCATGTAACATTTGAATTATTTTAGCCAAGGTGAGGCATGATGCATACTTCCCTCCTGTGAAGATGAAGCCAAACTGAAAATGGGTGTCCACGCTGTGTCTGATGTGTGTTTTCCATCAGTGCCATTCATGTGGTTTCATTAGCACATCCTATATCAGCAATGTGCCAGATCTGAAGTATTCTTTCAGTGTAATGAATTAGCACTGGCTCCCAGCTCCCTGCTCCGTGGTCTTGCTTGGGAGTGGAACATGGGATGTGGGAGTTGTTTGACTGCAAGAAGCATGAATTGTTCTGCAGGGCAGTAGCTGACTCTAGAGTGTGTGTTAAGCATGACATATGTTGTGACTGTAGAACATGGGGACTTGTAGAATAATGAGCATTAGATAAAACTACAGTAAAACTTTTGTCTTTAGGATCCTCAGTATATTCAGCAAGCACTGACAAATGTTCTCCTGATGGATGCTGTGGTTGGTGCCCTACAGTCCTCCAAAGCCATATATGCAGCCTCTAAACTGTCTTATTTTGACAGGATGAAAAATGAAGGTCAGTCACATAGCAAGGCTACAAAGCATGCTGTTGTTGCATCATCTGTCTTGGTTCTTTCTGTGTATATTCTGGTTTTCAAAGTGATTATCTCTGGAAGTATAAAAAAATGTTAGAATGGTTTCACTTTTACAGCCATGGTTTATTAAACAGTAAACTTAGGATTGTGGTTTCTTCTTATTTCTGTGCATCAGAATCTTGGTTGGTGCTGTGTTTCTGTGTGCATGCTTCCGCTACCAGAATTCATGCAAATGGTGTTTGAGTTCTCCTAGTCAGCTAAGGCTAATGGGAAAGTAGTGACACATATGAAATAATGGCACAGAATTATTATAAGAAATATAGACCTACTTCAGGCTTATGTGTGCCCTTCATGACCTCTTAAAACTATTTTAGTGCCAATGATGATCCCCAAAACAACTTCAGAGACGTTAAAGCACAAGATCAACCCCTCAGCTGGTGAGACATTTCCACAGGCAATAGATGTCTTGCTTTATACGCCAGGTAAGGTGATGCATTACACTCTGTATTAGCTCAGCCTTAATTAGCCCATAAAGCAGGTTATCTCACAACACCTGGTGTTATGACTGCCCAATTTTGTTCACATTCTGACATGCTTTCATTGTGAGTTGAATACTAAAACAGGAGATCATTAAAGAAGAACAATAATATTGCATATGAAGATACTCCAAGGCGTAGCTTTCACAGTCTTAATTTGTCTTTCTTTGTGTATGTGCTTTATAATAGACTTCAATTATATGTTAATGTGCTGACTTCCCATTAAGGCTTCTACCTCATTTATTGAGCAGAGTGGATGAATCATGCTCCACCATGGATCAATATTCCTTTGTTTTTTTCATTTCATTTTTCAGTAGAGTCATACTGGGGTGTTTGAAGCACAGTGCGGGGAAGGGTACCACCATCTTGAAATCCGAACCAGACCTGTATGCCTGTGGCTTACATTGCTTAGAATCTGATCTAATGCACTACTCATCACGTGTAATTTAAATCTGTCCCTGAAGAAAGCTTTTGTGAGCTTTTCTGTGGTACTTGGCACACTTACACCTGATGAATTTTAAAAGCTTTGGAGGGAGAAAAAAAGTTAAGAACTTTGTACAATAGGTGTGAATTTATGTAGCAGATATGTTTGTTCTGGAAGTTGCTGACTCAACTTCATATCCTTACTAGTCACAGAATGGTATCGTAGAATGGTGGGAGTTGAACGGGACCTCTCATTATCATCTAGTATAACCTCCTTGCTTCTGATATAAATTCATATGTGATTCCTACTATTTGGACAGTTTGAGACAGAAGAGGAAAATTAGTGGAATTCTGAAGTTAAAATGGGTGGGAACAGCTGCGTGTGTGGTGGGGGTGTCAGTAGGTTCGGTGATGGATTTCACAGATTCAAAGAATGATAGATGTTGGAAGTGACCTACAGAGGTACCTCATCTAGTCCAACCGCCTCACCAGAGCAAGTTCGCCTAGAGCAGGTTGCACAGGATGGTGTCTGGTTGGGTTTTGGATGACTCCACCACCTGTGTGGGAAGCCTGTCCCAGTGCTCTACCACCTTCAAAGTAAAGAAGTTCCTTCTCATGCTTAGGTGGAACTTTCTGTGTTTAAGTTTGTGCCCTTTACTTCTTGTCCTGTGACTGGGCACCACTGAAAACAGACTGACTCCATCCTCCTGACACTCATCCTTTGAATGCTTATAAGATCTCTGCTCAATCTTCTCCAGGTTAAAAAGCCCCAAGTCCCTCAGCATTCCTTCATAAAAGAGATGTTCTAGTCCCTTAATCATCCGTGTAGCCCTTTGCTGTACACTCTCAAGCAGATTTCTGTCCTTGAACTGGGGAGTGCAGAAGTGGACACAGTATTTCAGTTGAGGCTTCAACAGGGTAGAGCAGAGGGGAAGGAGAACCTCTGTTGACCTGCTTGCCATGCTCTTCTTTTCTTCCATTGTAGTATGAGACTTCTAAGTGGAGCTCTAATGGAGCAAATAGAATGAGTGAATTTATTACTTGTACTTTACATGGCTTAAAAGCTTTCCTGCAATCCCAGTTAGCTAAGTACTTAGCCATCAATGAAAAAGATTATCTATGCTTTGAATTACTTTGAAGTGTGAAATGATATCATCAGGTGAGCTCAACAAAGAAATGAGAAGGATCTCTAATTCATTGTGAAAACTGTGCTGTTCTTTAAGTGCTGATGCAAGCTCCAGAACACAGGTGTGTTTTGTTGGAAAGATGCTTTGCCTAGTCATGGTTTTCCTACACATCTCCGAAAGTGATATATTTTTTTTCCCCCTTTATCTCTCTCATTTTCTGTTTTTTATTTCTAGGGCATCTTGACCCTTCAGAAAGACCTGGCAATGCTCATCCAAAACTGTGGTGTGCTTTAAATGAGGGGAAAGTGGTGGTCTTTGATGCATCTACCTGGTCTATTCAACAACATTGCTTCAAAATGGGCCGCTCTAAACTGGTAAGACTGACACACATGTCACAAGTGCTGCTTTATCTTGGTGGTTTGGTTGTTACAGCCTCTATGACCCTGAATCAGTTGTTCTTTAAGAGTTGTAGAAAGACACTTGTGTTGTTTGGGCTTTATTTAACTTTGAGAAATGGAGATTTTTGAGAAAGGGAAAGGAGAGAGAAATATTCATAATGAAACAAGTCAGCTGCTGAGAGGTGATGGTGTGGATATTGGGAAGGCCTGCTGGCCCAATGGCCTAGGTACTTGGGGCAGGAAGTTGGAAATTGTCCAGGGGAAAGAATAAGAGGAAAGGGAAAGGAGAGAGAAATATTCATAATGAAACAAGTCAGCTGCTGAGAGGTGATGGTGTGGATATTGGGAAGGCCTGCTGGCCCAATGGCCTAGGTACTTGGGGCAGGAAGTTGGAAACTGTCGAGGGAAAAGAATAAGAGGATCAAAGAAAAGAGTATGTCTCTCAGTGAAAGGGAAAGCTGAACCAGAACTGCAGGCTTAGTGAGAAACTCACAGGAGAAGGGGGATAGATGGGTTGCTTGTGTGAAAGCTGAGAAGCACATTCAGAGTGAGTGAAAGAGAAAGGGAGAAGTAAAGCTGATGGTGAAGAGCTGGGTGGAGGGAAGATGGAAATCCAGGAGAAGAGCTGTGTGCTGACCTATTCTAAAGAGGAAAGAGGAAGAAAGTTTGAAACTGATGGAACTCAGGAGGGAAACAATGCTGGTTTTTGAATGAGGGAAGGACTTTGCAGAGGTGGTAGAGGAGAAGACAGTGTTTTCTGACACTACTAACTGAAGCAGGAAGTGTGTTTTTATCAGACCGTTAGGGTGGTTTCCAGTCCAGAAGAGAGAAATACACAAACTTCTGTGGTTTGCCCTGATGCCCTTTGTAACCTTTACTTGGTTTGGGCTGGGAAACACAAATTTAAGTTGGTTAAAAAATATATCATTAATCCTATTTGCTGAAGGATGAACTCGGCAGAGAGATCTGGCCTCTCTCATTCCTTGCAGAGCAGATCCAAGGACAGAGGACCGGAGCACTGAGTCTTGCTTTGTTACTGGCATGACCACAAAACTGTAGCATCTTCATAAAGCCTTTTTTCCATGTTACATTAAAGAGTGGGGTTTTCTTCTAGATTTTATGTAATCCTGCCTTTTCTCCCCAGACTTGTATGATCATGGTAGAACTGAGTCAAGTGTGGATCGGTTCTCAAGACTCCATTATTTATATAATCAACACCCACAGCATGTCTTGTAATAAGCAACTGAATGATCATCGTTCTGATGTTACAGATATCATTGTGGAGAAGAAGAATGGAATACCCAGGTATATCTAATGACAATATTTTATTCTTAAATAAACAAGCAAATGTGAAGGATGTCTGTACCACCAGAAAAGTCATGTGGACATTCTTCCTGTTCAATGGAAACCCATTTTATGTAGCTAGAACATCACCAGCCTGGAGACCAGTCTGCAGTGAGCAGAGGGTTAGTTAAAGATCCAAGTGATACAGCATTGTGCAGAGGGTTAGTTAAAGATCCAAGTGATACAGCATTGTGCTTTAATTATTTGACCAAAACAAAAGCAAAAGGTTAACATGTGCTCGTTTAGAAGAGCCCAGACAGGAAACCAGTGACTGGTTTTCCCAGATGTTGGAAAGGATTTATTGTTTAAAAAGGGAGGGGGGCAGGGGGCTTCATCCTGCTAATATAAGCCTTCATTTAGCCCATTTTTTTAGCTCTCATTTTGTAGATGGTAAACTAAGAATTTCCTTTTTAAAGAAAGAGCATTATGTTCTTTGGAATAAGGAGGATAAAAGAATGCTTTTTTGGATGAGGATGAGAGCAGCCAGGAACTGAATCAGTACAGATGCAGTTTGAAGACTGCTTCGTTTGTGTTTTGAGCACATCATCAACTAGATGTTTACAGCATGCTTCTGGATATGTCCTGCCTGTCTGTAAAAGAAATAATACAGTTATTGTTTCATTCAGGCAAAATGATTTTGATCTTTTCCTACCACTGGGAAGAGTGTTGGTTGGAGACCCTAACCTGCAGTTTTCCCATGGGAACTGTAACTCTCAGGCCAGGCCAGACATCAGCCATAGCTCTGGCAGTGGTGCAGCAGGCTTAACTGGGTTTCAGGTAGAGTTTATTTAGGTGTTGTTGGAACATTCTGTAGAAGATTTTCTCATCTGAAGACAACAGATGTTAAAGATTAAAAAAAAAAAAAAAAAAGATAAAAGGGATACTGTAATTTGTTTTCTCAGGTGAAGTAGCAAAGAAAAACAAATTGAGACTTTTTGTCCTAACTTAAAAGAACATCCAACAAGCAACAATGTCCGGGGAATGTTGTGCTTAAGTTCTCATGCGTGATATAATGTAGTTCCTTGAGGGTGTGACTTAGCCTGCAGTGCTTCCTGTGATGCAGAGCTTGTAAAGTACAGTCCTAAGAAGAATACAGAATCCGTGCTAGGATGCTTTGGTTCCAGTAGTTTGAAACTTGGATCCCTGGCTGCAACCCAGAGCTGTTGGTTGCTTAAATGTGCTTTCAGTAGTCTAGAGCCAGGTACCTAGAATATCGCAAAGGGAGAAAGGAAGTTTAGGTCATTCCCTAGGCATCATGGTAGGCACAGGGTAGACATGCTCCTGTCCACTAAAGATTCTGATAACCTTGTTTAAAAGAATTGAACAGATCTAGTTGTTTGGTATTAAAATAATGAGGGGTTCTGGCCTTTTGGATTTCAGACCATTTTCTGTTGGGAATGGTTAGTATTCATTACTCTTCCAGTCTTTTAAAGGAAGAACATTAACATGGCTTACTGTGAAGTTAGTTATTTTGCAAGTAATTATCTTCCTGTGGAACAGAATGAATCCCATTGAATTCTCTTCTCTGTATGACCAGAGTGCATACAAAGAACATAAACTCCACTATTGTTTTTTTCCAATCTCTACCAACAGTGAAGCATACTCGAGCAGTTTAGATGGAACAGTGATTGCTTGGAACATCAGCACTCTGAAAGTGAACCGTGTCTTTCAGCTGCCCTGCCAGAATCTTACTTCTATCAAACTTCATAATGGCCAGCTCTGGTGCTGTAAGTTTATTGCTCAAATAATTAAAAAGGGTAAATTACACCTTAGAATGGTTCAAGTTGGAAGAGACATCAAAGATCATCCAGTTCCAACCCCCCAACATAGGCAGGGACACCTCCCACTAGAACAGGTCACTCAAGGCCTCATCCAGCCTGCCCTTGAACACATCCAGGGAGGGAGCAGTCACAGCCTCCCTGGGCAACCCATTCCAGTGTCTCACCACCCTCACTGTGAAAGAACTTCTTCCTAACATCCCATTTAAATCTCCCATAGGCCAGTTTAAACCCATTCCCCCTCGTCCTGTCATTGCAAGACCTTGTGAATAGTCCCCCCCAGCCCTCCTGTAGGCCCCATTCAGATATTGGAAGGCTACTATAAGGTCTCCTCGAAGCCTTCTCTTCTCCAGGCTGAAAAGCCCCAACTCTCTCAGCCTGTCCTCATAGCAGAGGTGCTCCAGCCCTCTGACCATCTTAGTGGCCCTGCTCTGGACTCTGTCCAGCAGTTCCATGTCCTTCTTGTGCTGGAGGCTCCAGAACTGCACACAGTACTCCAGGTGGGGTCTGACGAGAGCAGAGTGAAGGGGGAGAATCACCTCCCTTGCCCTGATGGGCCTTCACATAATATGCTGCTTTTTTAGACAGAACTATGCATTAATCTCAAACGTGGTGTTCTTCTGCCATTCTCCACTTAGTCTGTTTAAGCAGCCTTCTGTAGGTAATCTTCCAAAACCCGTACATAGATGGCTAGCTTGCATCACTCCTGGAGGTATGGCCCCTGCTGAAGGGTGTGACTGATGGCTGCACTTTGTCTAACCTCCTGGGATGGCACCTGTAAATTGAAATTAAAAGCTTTGAGAAACAAAAAAAGTTTTAAAGTCTGTAGGGGCAATAACAGTTACAAATCACATGTGGTGTTTCAGCTGGACATTTTATGATATTTGGCTGACCTGGTAATCCCCAGATTTGCATTTTGGCCACTTCTAGAAATTTGTCGTCCTCTCTGTAGAAGTTAGATGATTAAAGTAAAGCTTTGTCTTAGGGTAAAGGAGCATCTTAAAGTTGTTTCATAAATGGTGTCCAGTGTTGCAGTGATTCTCAGTGCTGCTGTATACAAGAGCCTGGATCCAAATATACAAAATGGTAGCTAAAGCCTTGGAAATTCTTGGCCCATTTGTGCTGCCATCATTGCTGTGGTGCGGTGCGGGTTCAGCTCTTTTAACTTGGTAACACAGACCCCTGGTGTCAAGTCTGTAAGTGAAAATATGTTGTAGTTGAAATCTAAGTATGAGATGTCCTAATTTTAAGGAGTTTGGTTCTTCCCCACTCACTTTTTGACTCTAAGCTACCAGGTATGTGCACAGTAGAATAGCAAGCAATGTCTGGAGAAAGAATAAATCTACAAAATGCTGTGAAAAACAAGAAGTATCTCAAAAATTTAACTGCTGAGAAACAAGACAGTTGCTATAAGCATCCATTTTGTTTTGCTCTTTTTCTCCATGGCTTATAGAGATGCAGGAAGTAGGCATTTCTGTTACTAATTCTTTCTCTTCAATATTGAAGGTACTAGAAGTTGCATACTTGTGGTGTCAACACATGAATTTCAACTACAGATGAAAATTGAGCATCACCTGAAGGATGTGTGCTCCTACTTCCTCTGCTTCCAACTCCTTCCTGAGGTATTACATTTAAACTGCTAATAGAGTCCAAAGGAAGCACAACTGTGGCATTGCAAGCCATAGTTACTTACTGCAGTATGCTTCATGTCAGCAGTACTCATGTGAAACATCTTTCTGTGCTTTAGAGAGATGAAGTGTGGGCATCCTACTCAGGGAGCAGTGACCTGTATGTTTGGAACACCAAAGACTTTTCAAGTACACCCCAGAAGATTCATCTTCAAGATTGCTCTCAGATTACTTGTATGATAAGAGTTAAAAACCAGGTGAGAGACGTTTGAATTGTTTTTACCTGCTGTGGAGTTCTTTACTTTTGTTTGCAGCTCTGGTGAGCTGCCATTAGTTACTTTACAGGTTGTTTGCATATATACTGGTTTGAAATACTAGTTCCTCTTAGAAGTCATAGAATCTAATGACTGCCCAGCACAACTCACTGTTACAGTTACACTCCAAAATGCATCTCAAGCCAAAAGCCTCTGCAGTAATTAAATGTGTGGTGACTTCTACTAGCCACTGACATTTTTGGGAAACCATAGAAATGGAAAGTTTAGGTCCCTTGGTGTTTAATCTCAAAGCTACTAAGTCTAAGCCTTGGAAAAGGTTGATAGACAAACAGTAAATGCCAATTACTGGCCTGTTTTAGTAGATTACCTTTTTCTTGATTAGTTACCACATTGGTACCTCAACAAAGACAAAAAGAGCTGATGGCTTTCTATCTTAGAATCTTGTGTCTCTGTCAATATTGGCCTCAGGCTGTGTACCTGCTCTTTCTGCACAATGGATGATTGTAGTTGTGATACCACATGGACAGGCTTAGGGTTAATTTACAAATAAATAGCTACTAGATATCTACTGGGAAAGCAGCTTTCTTAGTCTTTCCCAGATTTTCCCTCCCTTGTTCCTCAAAAATTATTTTTCAATGAAATGCTTCATGAAATAGGGAAGCTTTCTGTGTATCCAGATCTTGGTTAGATTTGTGAACAAAGATGGAAAACTCTTTTAAGATACCCTTCCCCACAGTGGAGATGGATGTATTTAACCTCTGTTAGAGGGTTGTTTAGAAACCCCAAGGGATTCAACTCTCTTTTGTTCTGCTTAAGAACTTGGTTGCTTTTCTCTTTCATTTATTCCTCCCTCAACTCCACCTTAACTAACATTGTAGTCCAACTCAATGACACAAAAGGAACAACTGGACAATATCCCTGTGTGATCCATCTCCTGAACCTGAGTGTGGAGTGTGCCATCTTTCAATCTGCTAATAGCTCAGCAGTCTAGGTTGTCCGAGGAGGAGCCTGGAGCCTGCTTTAGTATCTGGAGCACCCCTACTCCTGTTCTACTCCTGTTCTACTCCTGTTCTACTCCTGTTCTACTCCTGTTCTACACAGCATTACAGATACTGAGAATGAACTTGCAGCCTAACATTGTTGCAGGCTAATGACAATAGTGGGGCTGTTGCCACGAGCTTGCTTTAAAGTGCTAGAATTAAAAAGGAGCTGTTGTTTGTCTTTAAGAAACCTGAGAACCACATTGTGCACTTGTTTTTATCTGAAATGGGATGCTTTCTGGCTGGCAAACACTGCTAAACATACAAGAGTGAGTGCTTACCCTGTAATACTATGGAGTAGAAGACCACAGCTGTGTTCTGCTGTGCTGGACCATGTGTATATCTGACCCTGTGCCCTGCCTCTGATGGTGTTGGTGGCAATGCTGTGTAAGGAGAGCCTGTGAAACTGGCCTGTAGCTGCAGTGCATTTGCCTGCAGCTTTAACTGTCCGTAGTTCTTCTTTAGGGCTAGCAAACTGTATCTTTCATTATCTGCTTTTGGATCCAGTCTCTCTGGATACAATTTAATTTTAAGTATATTGGCACCATAGTTCCCTGTAGCAGCAGGTTCCAGAAGTTCATTGCCAGCCTTGTAAAGAGAAGTACATTCTTCTAAGTGAAACTGAACTCTTACTGGTTTCCACGTGTCCCTTACTTCTCTATTTGTGGGATATGTTGAACTCTGGTTCTACATTCTGTTTCTCTGCACTCTTCTAATTTAGTAAATTTCAGTGTCATCCCTCCTTATCTGCCTTCTCTCCAGCTTTGGAAGGCCTAGCTTTTTCCATCTTTGCTTGTATGACGGCTCTTCCATTTTCCTGATAGTTCGAGTTACTCTTCCCTTTTGCAGTGCAGAGAGCAGGGCTCGAGGTATAGTCATGCTGTGGTTTAAACAGTGGTAAAGTGACACCTTCTGTCTTATTTCTGTACTGGTCTCGTTGTTGAGGAGAGCAGCTGCAGTGCCAGCACTGTGTGCACAGGGGAGTTTCCTGAACCAGAGGATCCTGAGAGGAACAGAGACCTGCTGCTCTGTCACAGGGGTAGCAGCTGCAGTGCCAGCACAATCCACACCAGTAAAAGAAACCCCTGGACAGTACTAGGGTGGGCAGACAGGGTGTTGTAACACTGCCATCTTGACCAGGGGGTGATGGTATCCACCCTTCAGAAATTCACATCCTCTGGACTTTGTACCCACCATGACTGAAGCAGTTTCTAGACAGCTGTGATGGAACACAGCTTGCCCCCGGTGCGACACCAGCGCCAGGCAGCAGCAGTGAACATTCCTGTGGAAGGAGTTCCCGGGGAAAGAACGTTGTTTGCTTAGTGACAGAGCTCCAGGAGGAGGTTGAGGACTATCAAGGAGTCTAAGATAGACATGAACGGGTTGAGGACTATCAAGGAGTCTGAGGTAGACATGAACGGATACCCACACAGGAAATATTCAGTGTTTCCCTTTTCCAGCCTATTGAGAGAGAACCCTTACTGTAAGCATGGTCTGTAAAACTCTCCAACTGTGTCCAAGACTGAAATGTAAAGTGGTGAAAATGACTGTGGTGGTGTTTTGTTTTTACTCCAGCTGTGGGTTGGCAGCAGTGGAAGATCACAAGGCAAAAGCAAAGGGAAGATCTATGTGATCAGCACTGAGAAGAAGACTGTAGAGAAAGAGTTGGTGGGTCATGCAGATACAGTGAAGGCACTGTGCTCGGCAGAGGACAGGTATGTCCTCAGTGGCTCCGGAAAAGAAGAAGGGAAGATTGCCATTTGGAAAGCTGAATAGTTAAGCTCTTCAAAACACTCTACCTGTGCCAGCAAAAAAGTGAATGAGTGACCCTCCACATTTTATAGACTCTTCAGCCACCTGTCAATGCTCTGTATTTATTGAGTCACTTTTGTCCTGTACCTCACAGCAGAAGTGAATCTCCCCTCGCACCGTGTACTGCTCCTGTACCTTTGGTGAAGAAACAGAAATGTGAATAGAGGAGTCACTGGCTTTTAAACTCGACGTGTGTTGTTGGGAAGGATCAGGGTTCTAGGCCACACTGTGTGATGCAGATGGTGTCAAGAGAACCAAAACCAGCTCAGTAATTCCACTTGAGCTCTTTGGGCAGTACATGAGTTACCTGAAAAGTGGGGTTCAATACTGCCTCTACAGCCTGTAATGGCTGGACATGGTCACTGAGAAGAAAAAAACTCCTAAGAGCAGTTGTTGCATTTCTGGAGTTAGTATGAATGCTGAGTATCTTTATGAACTAGCAGCTAGATGTAGCTGGGAAGACTGTCCCTTACCCCTGTATATTTATGGTGCTGTATTATTTAAAATGTAGACACAGACAGACTCTTCCTGATAGCACTGAAACCTCCCTGCTGGTGAGACCAGATACTGGGATATTCTCAGTGACCCTACTACTTTTTAAACTTGTTTTTTTCCTTTAAAAGCAATGCACAGGACTTGGCATTTGTAACAGTTCATGAAACTGTTTTTTTGTTTGTTTGTTTTTTTTTTCCTAAAGCACTTTATTTCATTTCTCTATCTGTTGTACTTGCTTTTGCAAGCAACCTTTCAGTTACTGTGCAAACAAACTTCTACAGCTCCTCCTGTTTCTGTAGTCAGAACTGCTGTTACTTTGGGCAGAAACTGCTGAGTTTTTAACTACTGCGCAGTCATCAAACTGCTCCTTAATTCCTGGTGTGAGCATCACTGAGTCCAGAGGAGTATTTTGAGCCGCATTCTCCAATCACTTCCAGGTGTATATTGGGTTTTTGTCCGTTGATGGCAATTATCTACAAGTAAAACAGTAAGTCTGTCCAGAATAGTTTTATCTGTCTGAGTGCTGGGTAAAGTGGAATACAATACTTAAAATACTGTAAGTAGACATAAAAAAAGGGCTGCTACTTTTGTTAAAGATAAAGCAGTGTAGGCCTAATGGAAGGGTAAACTACTCTAAGTATAATCCCTGTAGTATTTTTGACTCTTTCAGAGCTGACAAAAGGTTTTATCTTATGATGGCAACTGAAATGTTACCTTTTTATTTGTTTTGGGTTTGTTTGTTGTTTTTTTTTGTTTTCAATTTAAAAACATTAAACACTATATTGGTACTCTGGCCTCTCTTTGTACCTTGTTGCTGTGTGACTCAATACAACAACGATGTTTTTTAGTGGTGCCTTGCATTCTGTCTGTGGTCTAAGCAGGGTAATTGCCTGAGTTTTTGTCTCGGGCGTACTCCTCCTTAAAACCAGCTTCTGCTGGTGATGCATCTTCCCCTGAGTCCCTCATCTGTAACTTCCAGGTTTCTTCTTTTCTCCTGTGGCAGCTGGTGGTGCTAAGTGAAATGAATTATTTAGTGAATTAGAGAGCTCTCTGTACAGAGGCACACAAGTGCTGCTAATGAAATTCCACTTGCTGCAGAGAGGAACTCAGCTACACCAACCTGCCATCTGCCTGTCATTGCCTTAATTTTCCTTCCTGGCAGACTATTTAAACCTGGCTTTGCCTTCTCAGCATCTGGAAATATGAGATGACAAAACTGGCAAATGTTGATTTTGATTTGTAAATTCTTTTATTGATAGAAGACTCCAAAGTAATGTAGTGAATGTGAACATAACTGATTGAATAGATGCCTCCTTATTGAAAGCAATGCTTTAATAGCAGCCACTGAACATCACAGGCAGGAGGAAAGCTTAACCACATCAGACCAAACCACACAATACAAAGATGGTTCCAGAGCTTATCCCCAAAAGCAGGAGGACCAGCAATATCAATACAGCTGACTTGAGCAGCACAATGCTGGTTTGTCCCTTCCCAGTGTGAGGAGACAGCTCAGGTATGCATTCACTGAACTGTTAAGCTTTGCTCCAGGGTTACCGCTGTGGAAGTGAACACATAGCAACAGCACTGTGGGGGTTGTGTTCAGTTTTCAGTGGATTTTCAGTTGCTTCCCATGGCCCCCTTGGTGGTGGGAAGGCACAGGTGAGCTGTTTCAGGCAGAGGCCCTCTTCTGTTTGTGCTCATTTACTGCGTATCATGATGCTGTGCTGGCCCATAGGAAGGATACTGCTGCAAGTTGTGACACTAAATGCTAGTTCTTGCTGGCTTGGATGTGGTAAACTCTGTGTTGGGCCTTTCAGTGAAGCAGCAGATTGTTAGGGCTGAAAGCAGGTGAATGGGGAGTTTTATGCTTGCCCTGAAATTGATGCACTTTCAAAGCAGTGTTTAGAGGTTGCTACATGCATAGACAAGAGAGGTTTACAAATATTCAAATTTATTACATTTACTGCTGGATAGGACAGAGCCCCTACATCCTGTCAGTCTGTTGTTCTTTTTTTTCCCCTTGCTCAAATTTGTTTTGGCTTCTCTCTTCCTGTCTCCAAGTATCTTCCTCTGAGAGATGGAACAAAGGTACTCCTTGCAGGAGAAGAGGCACTAAGTGGCCATCTCAGCACACTTGATCCTTCTGCCCCATTACTGAGTTGAGCTGTTTGAGTTAGTCAGCCTCCTCTGGCCAGCTCCTCTCCAAGTCCAGCTTGTACCACTGTCCCCTTCTCAGCTTTTGTGAGGTGTTGCACGTTTCTTAGATGCCTGCTAAAGCTCAAGGTTCATATTTATTCAGCTTATCTTTGCTGCTTAGTTGTTTGAGTTTTTTTTTTTTTTTCCCTCTGGTTTCCTGAACAGGGATCCTCAGCAAGTGGAGAGGTGGGCTGGGAGCCAGCACCCTGCACCCTCTGTACTCACCATGACTGCTGCAGTTCCCAGCCAGAGATCTGGTGGGAACAAGCAGCCACACAGGTGCAGGGTGTGCTCTGCTCTGACACCAGTACTGGACTGGCAGCACAGAGTACAGCTGTGGAGGTGTGCTGAGGGAGAGAAATTCCTCTGCTTAGTGACAGAGCTCCAGGAGGAGGTGAGAAAGTTGAGGAGTGTCAGGGATTGTGAGAGGCAGACAGATGAGTGGAACTGCACCCAACGCCCTCTGGGACAGACCTGTCAGGCAGACAAAGTGCATAGTACTGAGGATTCCTTGTCCTCTCCATCCAGCAGAACATGGTAACTTAAGGTATAGGGCATAGTGGTGACAAGTTGTGCCAAATGAAGCAGGTCTCCTTTGAGACTTCCTCAGCACCCCAGGAAAGTGGACATGGCACCAAGACTGTCAGAGTTCAAGGAGCATCTGGATGAGACTCTTAAATCAGGTGGTTTAGTTTTAGGTAGTTCTGTGAGGAGCAGGGAGTTGAGCTTGATTCTTCTGCATTGCTGCCAATCCAAGATCCTCTGTGATTCAAATCAAGGAATGGCAGCATTTGCTTCTGGAAAGAACTTGGCTGCAGTGACAGGAGCTGCTTGGAAATTGCCTGCCTTTTGCTGGCTGTGATCAGCTAATGGGGCCATGCAGTGGGGTAGGAAACAGCCCCTTCTGCTGCCTTCCAGCCTTCAGTCAGGGGCTGCTGTGGGTCTAGTTGTAGGCCTAGGGCCTTTTCAGTCAGTGCTGACTGAAGCCTGCTTTTTGCTGTTAGCATTTCAGAGGGAATGAAGCAAAACCTCATCCTGACCTCTGCCCTAAGTTACTTGCCTCTGTTGCTCTGGCTGCATCCATTTCAGCTGCCATGTTCCCAAACATCTCCCCACAACTGCCCAGGGATACAGTGTACCCAGTGCTGCGCTCAGGGTCTGTTTGCTGCATGGCATTGCTGCGGGTCTCAGCTTGGTGAGGTCAACTGTTGTTCAGAAACTGAAGACACAGTAGGAGCTAAGTGTTGGGATCCCCTCCAGTGTCTGGCTTCCCCCTCCATGGTGCTTTACCCCCATGCACAGCTCTCCCGGTCTCAGCAGTGGATTGGTGGCCTTCGTGCCACCCCAGGTGGCAGGGAGGATGCTGCACAAATGCCAGTTGGCACTGGTGCAGCTTCCTGGGTCCAGGAAAGGATGTAAGAACTTCCTCTTTGGTCTGCTGTCCTTTTGCAGGTCTCTTTTCATCACTGTGGCTCTAGTTCTAGGGCTGGTTGCCTGTTGGGTGACTGCCCCTCTGCCCCCTTTCAGAGTGGGAAAGGCTTCCCACTCCATGGGAACCTAGCTTAAGGGTGTGTGTCAATGGTGACACCCCATAGCCACATCCCATGTCCTCAGTGGACTTGGACTCTGTGTCTACCAGTGTGTCATGCAGCAAGGTTGGAGCTGCTGGGGAGTGGGCAGTAGTGGGGTGGGTCTGAGCATGTAGGAGGTACATGGAGGGGCAATCCCACAGCAGGGTCTGGTGCAGGGTTCATCTCAGCAGTGCCTGCAACCAGCAGCACCCCAGTGGAGAAAGTGACAAGCAGCCTTTGGTTTTCTGTAAATCCCTAAGGATAGACCTTGGCAGCAGGTGGCATCACCTCCCTTTCCAGTGCTGAGGGCTGACAGTAGACATGGGGACCATACAGCACCCACCTCCAGCCAGGATGGGAGAGGTGCCACCTTGGCTGCTGCAAAGCCTGAGAGGCAGAGACCCACCTCACTGTGGCAGACAGGCTTGGAGAAGTTAGTGGTTGCAGAGTGTTCCATCCTCACTCTGGACTGGAAGGCTTGGGTAGCAGTAGAGCAGGCTCCTCTCCCAGCCCTTCTCAACTATTCCAAGACTGCTGTGAGCTATTTTCTAAGTGCTGCTTTCATTCAAACAGTAACTGGGGTGGGGCAGGAGGGGAGCACGGGGTGGTGGTGATACAGCAGCATTGTCCTCACCTCTTCCTTGGCACACTCCATCCAGCCCAGACCCAGCACCTCATTCCCACCCACTCCTGTCTCCTGAGCTGAGGAATACACTTTTTCTCCTCTCCTCCTTGCTGTGGATCACCCAGGAAGGTTTCTCTTCTTCCTTGGCCACATCCTGGAAAGGATGGAGAGGGCTGCTCTGTTCTCCTCCTCTCTTGGCACAGGGCTGACATGCAGATAGTTGGGAGGAGATACATGGCCAGAGAGGATCTCAGGTCACACCTTGCAAAAGCCAGACAAGGGTTCAGGTTTCTTTCACTGCTGGTTTCAAATATGTTTGGCCTCTTCCCTTTTAATTGTGCCAGAAGACAAGGATGCTGAACAGTCCATGCCACTTAATCCCCATTTCACTTTGGGCTCTGCCAGGTGGTCAGAGCCTCCCATGGTGAGGACAGGTGTCCATAACTCTGCTGAGCCAACTGGGGTGAGGAGGAGGAGAGGCTCTTGCCTGTGTTTAACCCCAGCCAGCAGCTAAGCACCACAAAGCCACTCACTCATTCCCCCATACTTCATAGTAGCCCCACACGAGCTACTATGAAGAAAATCAACTTCACCCCAACCAAAAGCAGCACAGCCCTGCTCTGGGTCATCTGCAGGTATTTGGAGTCGCTCCTTGCCCAGTGCTTTCTCCATGGTGCTGGTGAAAAAGGCAAAAGTCAGATTTATTGCACGTTAACCTCAGTCCCAGTGAGAAAAGAGTGCAGCTGAGCTGTGGTTAGTAAAAAATGAACCAAACACTGTAGTGGGCATCGACTTCTCTGAGCTGCTGATCCTGCTTCTGAAGAAATGCCCTCAGGAGAAGTCACAGACCAAATCCATCAGGTGATCTGCTGGGAATTGATGCAGTACCACAGAGCTGCTCAGACTGCGAGTCTAAGCCTGTCAGCTGGAGTGTGCAGTCTGATACACAGGCCCCTTTGGCTTTCCTCTCCCTGGGCAATGGCCCAAGTGGTTAATCAGTTTGGAGGTGAACTGGTTTCTTTGACCCTACTTATGGTTATGCTTATTTCTTCCTGAAGCACTCCCAGGCTCTCCTGTGCAGAAGGACCCCACACCATGGTAAAGCAGATGTGTAAAAGGCTGATGTGCTGTTGAAGGAGGGATGAGACTCCCCCCACCCCCAACTGTTGTGGCAAGTGCCAGAGCCCCAGTTACTCACCGGGAGGGAAGCTCCTACATCCCTCAGCTCTGGCACTTCTCATGGTGATGGCATGAGAGATTTTGCTGGCTTAGCAGGTGACAGCCACCACCCGCTGTCTCCTGAATGGGTAAGGGCAAGCAGGACAGGAGGAGGAAACTCAGCCTCCACCACCCCTCTTAGGTGTCAGCAGTTTGCACTTCCATCTGTGCTCCCTCCTTTATTACATCTGAAGCCAGCAGGTGTCAGCTGAGTTTATCAAATGTTTGGAACTGTACACTTGTTCCTTTGCCAGCTAATGTTTAGTCGCAGCATTGTTAGAAACATAAAGATTTGGGAAGCAGGTGAATGTTGTTTGTCTTACACAGCTTAGGGGCAAGGGGAAGCAGCAGCAGCAAGGAGCCTGCTCACGTGCCTCTGCTCCTGATCCCTACAAACAGCACAGGAACATGAGCCACCAGCTCTTACTGAAACTTTTATTAAGATTGAACTTCAGAACAACGGATCGGAACACAATGTCTTGTGGAGTAGAATATTTCTAAATTGATTTTCCTCTTCTATGCATAAATGAAAAAAAAAAAAAAGTCAAGATTATACAAAAAGAACAGAAAGTGCAGAACACAATAAAACAGTTCTCATGCAACAAATATTTTTTTTTTAACCTTACAACAGAAAATAAGCTCAACAGTGTAGAAATAAAAATCATACATACAACAATATGCCGTCTACGCACTCATTCATCTGTGACATAACTTTTCTTAATCCCTTTTTCCTCATAAAACAACATTATGTGTTTAACACATGCTTATAAACATTGCTAAACTCAGCAAGAGCTATTATAGTGCCCCAACTTAATAAGTTGATAAAAAAGTAGTTGTCATATGGCCAGTTCACAAAGGAACTAAATATTATCCTTTTTTTTTAATTTTTTTCTTTTTTTTTTAATTTTATTTTTCCGCTATGAGATGCCTATATGCAGCTTTCTATTAATATGAGGCATTTAAAATAAGCTGGTCATTTGGCTACCAAAAGGGCTTAGTGTTCATGTTACATCAGAAAAAAAAATATTAATATTGGGAGTTGCCAATTTGTCGAGAGAAAAAGTCTGGGGTTTGGGGCTATTAACTACAATTTGATTATCAGTAAGGACTGAATAGGTGCAGATGAAGTAAGATGAATCTGAGTTGGGCTGAATGCTCCAAGAATTTCTGCCCCAGATTCAAAATTTAAGAAGAAATATATGAGAAAATGTGAGCTTGAACTGTGTCCTTGGTTTTCACTGCAGCTCTGGCAGGTCACAAGGGCATAAAAAGCCTTTTAAGCTTAGCAGACGTCCTCTTCTGGAGGGGGAAGGTAATTGTCCCTCTCGGACATCTGCTGAGGTCTCCTGCACTCCCTGGGGCAAGGGAAAGCGAGGTTAAAAGGCAGGTGAGCTGCAGAGCTGCTTGGGTTCGGGAACCAAAGAAAATTAGCTTTCTGGGAGATGAACTTAACTGAAATTACAGGAAAACCTAGAGCATTTGAATGAGCAGGCCTTGGCACTGCTCACGCCACATTATGAAAAGGCAGTTGAGCCTTTTTTTTTTTTTTTTTTTTTTTTGTTTTTTATTATTCAAACTGTCCCNTTTTTTTTTTTGCTGTTATCTAACACAATTTCCTAACTGTTTGGGCTGGGGCTGCCCTGGGTCTTGAAATCAAAACACCAGTTGATACTTGAGCTTCTGCAGCTCGCCTCTGCCAATGGCTTGTTCTGGATGCAACATGAAAAACAGAAAACTTTGGGTAGCTCCACTTTTGAAAAATGACCATTTTCAACACGCTTTACAAACGTTCAGCTTTGTCGTTTAAGGAAGAATAACAGCTAGAGGACTCTCACCATAAAGTTTCTGCAAAGAAAAATAAAGTTTGGTATTTCTTCTACACAGTCATTAAGAACATTTCTGTGCAACATTTGGTGTTCGTTACATTTATTTGGCCTATTAAAAGGAAATGAGGGACAAAACAGCTGCAAATGAAACCAACTTCTCTTTCACAATAGATACTTCAGATGCCAAAGCTGCTACATGTGCTTGGAATATCATGCAGGAGTTTACTTACTCAATTAAATAGGATACATATTTATAGCTGAGCTCATCTGCCATGGGACTAGGATGAGGGAAACCTGGAAGAACTCAGCTGCAAACATTGTCGAGTACAGTGACAAGGAGAACACAACCACAGGGCTGCTTTGGCCTGAGCAGTGTGTGCCAGTATCTATACACAGACACACACATGCCCACCCGGAGAAAAACAGCTTTCAGTGACTCAGCCACAGCTCATGGTGAGAACTGGCTCCGCAGAATCACTGCAAACATGAGTGACCACCAAAACCAGACATGCCCCTTCAGGAAGAAGAGCCCACCTGAACTCTTTCTTGCCCAGGAACAAACTTTTACTTTCTCCACCTTTATTTGGAAATGTGATCTCAACTCCATGGCTGAAAAACCCTACTGGTACCAATGAAAATCCTGCCTTTAACTGTTGACGTCAGAGGGAGGCCAAGCTCACCACAAACCAAGTGCAGGCAGATGCATTTCTAATGATGAAATTGAGTTTTTTGCAAGGTACCTGGCAACAATCACTGTTGTCACTGTTGTGCGAAGTGCTGCAGGGGTTCAGATCAGACCAGGGAGGAATGAGAAAGGCAGCTCAGCCCTCACTTCCCTGCCTCTGTGGAAAACTTCACACAAGCCTGTTTCATCATGGGGTCCACACACCAGCATCAGCATTGGCAAGAAAAACAGGAGGCTAAATTTGCAGCTGCCTCCTTTTCAGCCTGCTGTGCCAGAAATATTTCATGGTCTAGAAAAAGGCTCCAAGTGAAAGGGGAAAAGGACACTGTGTGTTTCAAGCAGCGCTAGCCTCTGTTGGATTTACTGGCTTCCTCCCTTCTGATGATGAACAACCCACATCTTTCCGTAACTGCTCACTGCCAGTGCTAGCAAACAACCAGATTCATGTTATTAAAAGGCTATTTAGGTAATAAATCTCTATGAAAGTCATCTAACCAGCAGCAAGAGAAACATTCCTAAGAAATTATTGCTTCTGGAGTCTGAAGTTGCCATCCACAAACAGATCTGACTGGACTCTAGCAATAAGCAGTGCAAAATGCATACTATGCCTTTCCAAATGGTTGAAGTTTGAGCTTCTCTGCTCTCAGGAAACATTTCTAGATGTGCAGCTTCCTAATTGCAGGTCTCGACAGCCTGAGCACCAACAGAGTCCACGTGCATGGTGTTGCACCTCACTGGAAGGTCTGCAGCAGAACATGTTGAAATTGTTTACGGTACACAGCAACACAGAACAAAATGACTAAACCTGAAGCCTCCTGCAGTAAAGGTCCAAAGAGATGGAGCATGTGGAATGAATCTGACTACAGTAATACTGACAAGCAACAAATGATGCTTATTGTCACCAGGAATAAGATAAAGCCAATTCAACTCTCTCTTCCCACAACTTCTGCAATAAACACATAAAATTGTACTATTTTACCTTTTAATTGTGACCAAAAACCTGAATCATTTCTGTATCAAAGATGTGACGTACAAAAAAACCCCAAAAAACAATCATTGGCCCACACTACCCTGCGAAGTGGCAGGGCTAGAAAGAAAACTCTTGAATTCAAGATGAAGCTTTACTATGAAAGATCTTGGGAGGCCTCAGCAGCAAGCACAGTGGAAAAGCCAGCGTGGTGGTTTCACCACTCTCCTGGCCAAGGTACAGGAGGAGATACTTTGGCAGGAGCTCCTCCAAGTTAATTCTTCTGGCAAGACTACAAATACTTCAGTGCATTTACAATGGATAATTATTTCCTTCAGCTTTACAGGGGAGTGAAACAGAGCTTCCTGCTACACAGCAGCCTGCATGTTCACGTGGAACAAGCAGCAATTAAACAGCCCCATAAACAACTCCAAATATGGATCTTAGCATCCAACTTGTAGAAAGAAGGCTACGATGACTGGGACAAAATTGGACCTTCCCTAATTTTCACTGAAACCCTGTGGGTTCAAAACATCACTCCTCCCTCCTCACTCTTGCCCTGACTGAGAAAGAAAGATAAATAAATGTGAGCTCACCCCCCCCAAAACAGTTTCACTCTGCTGGGTGTGAAGTAAGAGGGAGCTTCAACTTCTCCTCCCTCTTTGCTGCTAGGCCTTCATCGACTTGATGGTGTGCAGTGTGGAGTAATGGTGATTTGAAACCACACTGACCTGTGAAGCTCATGGGGCAAGGGGTAATTATGGCTGGCAATGGCCAAAAGAGGCAGGTTTTTAAACTCTAGAAGAACCTTTCCAGAAATAGAGATTAAAGTAGGGAATACTTGACAACCAAGTAGAATCTTCAAGGAGCTTTAAAAAGAAAATATTAAAGCCACTTAAAAAAAGGTCTATCTCAGTGTGTATTTTACATGAATGCTAGTTATGAGGTGAAACACAACTCAGCTCTGCTCTACATGAGCTTCACCAGAATATATTAAATGTAAATGAGATGATAAAAGTTCAGTTAAAGTATTTCTCGCATCTGATTTCTTCAATAAGGTCTCACATTCTTCAGTAGTATCATTCCCCTGTCTGAACACAGTTCACAGTTTGCGTTCTAAATAAAAAAAAAAAATCACCTTAAAGGAAAAAAAAAAAAGACTTTCTAAGAGACTTGGAAGAAAACCCAGCAAACCACAGCCCACCCCTAAGTCCTGTGTGATTACATGTACTTTAGTGCTTGACGATTTCACCAGCCTACAAAACAACCCTGACACCACCCCCCTAGAGCGGAAGGCAGCGGTGCTGACTGAAAGCCTTCAGCTAAGAAACGCACCTGTGCCACCAGGAAGTGGTCAGTGATGCTGGCCAAGACCGCGCGTCAACCTCACACATCCCAAAACATACATTTCTTAAATACATTGACACTTCAAGTAATTGAGTAAAAAACTGCTTTTGAGTTTGAAATATATACTCTTCTGTTGAATGACTATATTGCAGCATGAGTTACACATGCACTTTAAAGTACTGTAGCATGAGAAGCTTGAGGCAGCAGAAATCTTACAAGGAGCTGTGATTTGTCTGTGTAGCACACGGATCGACTGCAGCCCGGAGGTCCATGCGAAAGTGAGTAAATAGCATCACAAGCACTTCTTCTAAGATGACAAACAGAAGTTCAGTTTCTAAAGTTGCTTTAAATGGTTGCTGGATCTCTGAGCTTTGGCTGCCCATGGAGTGGGGCACACTGCTAGCAATCTGAATACTTACTCTAAATCAGATTAGCACACCTCTTTCAAGCTCTTCACAGAAAAATGTCTTTGCACCGCAGCTATGTCCTGAATCAAGGAAGGGGGTATGGAGATTGTGCTGATGACACTGGTACAGCAGCTTGGAAGAGCTCCAGCCTACAATTCCTCCAGCAAAGGGACTGGAACGGCAACACACACTAGTGGATTGAATTTTAAGGCCCAAAACCTGTTTCTGACAGATTTTTATACACCCAGACTATGACATAAAGTGACAGAGGTAGGCCTTCAGTTTATCTTGTACAGACACTGTGCCTTTACCTTGGCTGCTGCGTTCCCAGCCAGCCGGTTAAAGGATCAGAAAAAGTGCAATTAATCAGCTCCCAGGAAGCTGACCCCCGAGACACCCTTTCTCCTTGGCACCTTCATCCAGAGATGATCAGATTTAAACGCCAAGAAAACCCCCGAGTTCACCAGCACACAAAACTCCCAGCTAAGTATTGTCACAGCGTATTCCATTGACATTCACCAAATTCAGCACTTGTGATAAAAAACCTGTCAGTGCCAGTCTCCTCTTCCCAGCTGCTGCTCCTTCCATCTACAGTTAGATCACACACCCAATGTCACCCTTTCCTGACATGCAGCAGACTTGGGAGTAGTTGTTGAACAGTATGACTGAAAGGATTCATGGCAATTTCTCAGAAACTGCAGCAATTGCTTTTGTTTTTCTTGAAAGTAATTGCAAATAAAATGATTCTGTAGTAATTGCACTAACAAAAACATGAAGCTTTAAACAAACATTAAAGAACTGTAGCTGTCAGACTGATAATACCATGCTGATGAAAATATTTGATCAAGATGTCTACGCATTTGATTCAGCTATTACACTAGTGAAATCTGAAATGTTCAGACAAAAAACCCAGCAAGAGACTAGAAGTCAAGATAGCTTCCATTTTCAGTTAGCTCAAAAACAGCCCAAAATGTAATTTTTCTACCTGCTAATTGTATACACTGTGAGTCTCATGCAGATTAATAAAACTTATTCCAAGTCTAAATGTATTCTTAATAAAAAAAGTGTTCAGAAATGACATTTCTAAGTTGTAGAGAAAGTAATTAGCATCGTAGCTACCTGTTCAAACCTATATTAAGGACTACAGAATTTCATTTACACTTTTGCACAAAACTGCCTTTTTTTCTGTAATTTTAGTTACAAGTAATGAAGATCCTAATCTGTTTCCTTGGGAAAAAAAAAAACCAAAAAGAGTTCTTGATCCTGCACCTGCACTCCCTGGAATGTGGGTGATCAGCGAGCGATGTCCTCACACGGCTGACTCGCTCTCCAACTCTGACGCTGCAGCTCCCTTGCGTGTCAGCTTCAGCACAGTTGGCTTCTCTGCACTCCTGCCGTTGCCCTCGGCTGTCTCTGGAGGACCCAGTCCTTTCTGTTCTTCCTTTGGCTCTTCATTGACTTCGGGGTAAATCACCAAGAAAGTAGCTGTCAAAAAACCCAGGAAGGATCCCACCGAAGCCACCATGGGAATGACTCTGACTGTGCCAACTGCATCCACCACACCACCAAGAGCAGAGGCCACAAGGATCTGGGAGATGTAAACTTGACAGGACAGAATAGCACAGTCTATGCCAAATCCTCGTTTTGAGTTCCCAGGGCTATGGTGAATGTACTGGAAAGGGAAAAGAAATATGTTAGGAGGTAAATAAAACAATGGATGAAATAAACGAGAAAAAATAGTTGAAATAGATTTATACACCAGTATCTGCCTTAGATTTCTCAGATGCGGTCAACTCAACACCATCTCTGCACATCACACAGGCTGTAAAAGTCCCAAACAATGACTTCCTTATCTACTATTTACCAACAGCCTCCTCATCTTGCAACAACAGGCAGATATTTACTAGGGCTTTCCAAGTGTGAAATGGCTCCAAGATTAGGTTTTGGAAAAAAAAAAAGACAGGAAACAGGGGCAATTTTTTTTATGATTATAAAAAGGAATCCCCCTCCCAATCCCAACGCAGAAATATGTAAAAATAAATTGTCGTTTGTAATCCAAATGGAACTGTGCTACAAAGTAGAAAGTAAATCTGTGCTTCTTTCCAGCAGGATCCATTTGTTCTACATATCCCTAGAATCACAGCTCCATTTCCAGACTCACCTCAATATCCAAGACTGGGAAGAACCTGACCAAACCCAGCAGTAACAATGAGGTATATAACAAATACTCCAGCAATTATTTCACATGCACCCAAATCCTTTTATGCTTCAGCACATGGTAAAGGAATTGTGACTCCATGGAGTCAACTTGGTGCTAATACCATTTGATTTAAGTAGCAGCTCTTGCGATTTGCCATCAAGGCTGAATTTGTGCTTTGGCACACATCCCAGCAAAGAATGTCTCACAAATAATGGGATTTAATAAATCCATTTTGCCACTGTGATCTTCAGAGAAATGTGAATGCTCAGCCTTGATTAAAATACTCAAAACACTCCACATACCTCTTTAATATCATGGTATTGTCCCAGGAGAGCATAAGGGCAGTAGGAGATACTCATAGAGACTATTCCCATGGTGCTGATCATTATCATGGTGACATACACATTGGGGAATATAGCCATCACTGCGGTGCCAAGAGAGAAACCCAGCGTGCCCAGGATGTAGATCACTTTGATACTAAGGTCATAGTTGTCCAAGTATTTCTGCAACAAGGCTGTAGAGATGAAGAATAAAACATAAAGACCCGTTTACTTGGTGATGTTTTATGGTATTGATGTGGCCAAGACAGCTTGATAGACTATTTAGGACTTGGATAATAACTGTGCATTTGGCTTGTCTAAGTGGCATAGCTCAACCCTCACTGGGACAAGGATACATTGCTCCCTCAGAAACTGGAGAATGAATGAGCTCAGGGACTTGCCTAAACCATGCTACAGGTTTAAGGCAGAACAAAATGCTTTGAAACTCAAATGTAGTCCACTCAGTCCATTCATTAATTGAACCTGTTTATTAACTTTAGCAGTGCAGGTACAGACTGAGCACAGAGGAGATGCTAGCACAAGCACATCTACTGAACAAAGTGATCAGATCATGGATGTTTATAGCCACATTTCAGTCTCTGCTCAGAAACAAGCTGCCCACCTGAACGTCACTTTGATATGTCTCAACAAAGAGGCAGCCCCCACCACACTGACCCATGCAGATGTGCCTGTGCACATGCTGCAAAAGGCATAATTTAAGTATGGCAAACCCTCTCAAGTTCAGTCTATTGCAAGGCCAAACGGTCTGTAATTGGTTTATCTGTTATTAGAGAGCACAAAAGACTTTCAGAAATATGTATTTATCATTCTGATTTGAAAAATAGCCCTTGCAGAATCATAGAATGGTTTTGGAAGAGACCTCAAAGGTCATCCAGTTCCAACCCCCTGCCATAGGCAGGGACACCTCCCACTAGATGAGGTCACTCAAGACCTCATCCAGCCCTCTTACATCTGCTTGGATCTAGTAAAAAGCACATTTTCAGTTTCCTGATGACTTGCTAAATACCATTCAGTATCCTTTGACACCAGTGTGTGCTTTATGCCACTTAACTCCTCTGGTCATATCCCCACCTCTGCATTTGGAGAGATTATTAAATGTTGATTCTTAAAGACCAAGTGAAATGCTTTTCCAAAGCATCTGTCACCCCAAACAGAGAAGGGAATGCTAAGTGAAACAGAACTATTTTTAGTTTGTAAATACATGCATTCCACTGTCTCTGCAGTCTCTTACCTGAACAAACAGCAGCAGTAGCAGCATAAATAACCAGTCCCCAGCACCCCATCTGAACTCCAGCATTATAGGCATGTAACTCAGTCGAGTTAGAAGGGGCCTGCAAGAAACAGAAATGTAAAGTTGTTTTCTATAATGAGCATATCTCAGAAATGAGTAAGCATAGAGTAAACATGGAAACACAGAATGGCTTGGGTTGGAAAGGGTCATCTATTTCCAACCCCCCCCTGCCTTGGGCAGGAACACCTTCCACTAGACCAGGTTGCTCAAGGCCTTATCCAACCTGGCCTTGAACACCTCCACGGGCAACTTGTTCTAGTGCCTCACCACCCTCACTGTAAATAATTTCTTTTTAACATCCAGTCTAAATCTGCCCTCCCCAAGCTTCAATCCATTCCCTCTCATCCTATCACAAGCCCTTGGAAAAATTCCCTCCCCAGCTTTCTTGTAGGCCCCTTTCAGGTACTGAAAGGCAACTATAATGTAACCCCAGAACCTCCTCTTCTCCACTCTGCCAATGGTAACCGTTCTCTTACCTTTGGATCACCCTGAAAGATGACCTGTCCCATGAAATCTGTATAGAACACAGCTTCAGCAATGATGGAGAACCAAGTTAAGAGGTGACAGACACACAGCCTCAGCAGCTCCTTTGGCATCTTTAGCATTGACAGCCACAAGAGTCTGACGGTGGTTTCAGTTTCCCCTTCTTCGCTCTCAGTGTCTCCACTCGAGTTTGTCGTGCCACTCTGGTTCCTGTGCCTGTACCTCTGTCGCTGCCGCTTCTGCATGTCATAGATGTCATTCATGCTGCGTGAGGACTTGATCAGGACAATAGCATTGGCCCGGCGAAAGCGGTAGCGGTGAGAGCCTATTTTGCCATAGTAGGAGAAGGTGTAGGAGGGCTGACGGTAGAACATGTGCCTCCGCCTTCGCATGGAGTTTGAAGTACTGGATTGTTTCATGCCTATTCTAGCATGTCCATTGAGGAACTCGTTGGGTAGGGACCCATTCAGGTTTGGAACTTTGTCTTCATTTAAGCGATTATCAAGCAACATTTCCTCCTCTTTCTCATTGTCCCTGAGGAAAGCAGACAGGTGGTTGAGTTTGGACTTCATGATCTCTTGGCTTGTGTTGTGGGGAGTGTTTGGATATGAAGCATCCTGAAAAATGGAGGGTTCAATGTCATGCAGAAAAAGCAGCTCTGATTCAATTTCCAGCGTAGCATCAGGCATGTGCAGAACCGAGTCACTCTTACTTCTTACAATGTTCACCTCAAGGAACTCCATATTGAGATCATGTTCTGACTGCACATCGTCGTGGAACATAGAGGCTCCATAAGGCTCTTCCTCACTAATTACATTCAATCGATTCAGAGGAGGGAGACTGCCACTGAATTTGACACTAGAAAGTGTGTCATCTCCGTCATCAGTCCTGTCCTGCTGAGGGTTATATTGCTCTTCTTCAATGCTAAAAAGGTGGAGAGCAACAGAGACAGAGAAAATAATGGCTGCAAAGAAGAAAAGGACTTGCTCTTGAGATTTAAAAATACCACCCAAGAAGGTCTGTGTCCAGTCCAGCCCTCCCAACATATAACCGATCGCTCCTCCAAGACCTGTGGAAGAGAAAAAAAAGGAGAATTTAGTTAATAAAAAATCAATTCAGTCACAATTTGATCATCAGAAATATTTGACAGCTGTCAAAAACATATTAACTAACTACATACCAGCTGAAAATGCATGAATATTAAGGGCCATGTCTTGCTCTTCACTGTCCACCACATCCAACAAGTAGGCCCGAATTGGCCCTTCTGTTGCATCAGCGCAGAAGTCCAACACCACTACACCAAGGACTGTGAGGACTATACCAATGGGCTGCTTGTCTGGAACATCACCAATAGCCAGACCTGAGGAAAAACGGAAAAGGAATCTGAGCTTCTCAGTTAAAATGGCAGAACTACAAAGAGCAAGGTTAAGCTTCCTAAGAGGAAGGTGGTCAATGCACTTATTGGAAACATTCCTTTTGGAATAAAATGCCAACTTCAAATCTGGCACAGTTTCATACGTGGTCTGGGCCAAGGATTATGTTTCTGCATTTGTAGACCAACGTTTATTTTTCAGAACGTTATTTTTAAAGTTGCTCTCAAATTGGATATTATTTCATGTTTCTTGTATGTATTTTCCTTCAAACACTGAAGGCTGTTTTTAAAAGGATAGACTTGGTGGGAAAAACGAGCACCCAAAACCAAAATGCCATCTGTCTGTTACAAAACATAGGTAACTGAACTGCTGGCAGCATTTCTGACATGGAGCCTGACATGCTATTTGATGTAACCCCTTTGCCTCTCTCTTTGCTTTTCTTAAACATTCATATTTTCTAGACCACTTTTATAAGCAAAACTTAAGGATGAAGCAACACAAAGGTATTTTGCATTGCAAAAAGCATCAGTCAGCTTCTGGTGCTAGCCTGGCATGAAATGCTTTTTTGTGTACAGAGTAGAAAGGCAGCATTTAGTTTAAAGCTGAATTTGTCGTGAAACAATCCATTGACAAAAGTGTGAATTACTTAAATCAGAGAAATTTAGAAGCTACACATGCAAGATTCTGATAAAACCATTAGCGTAACAGGAAAATGACTAAGGAAAGAGATGAACTGGCTAAGCCGCCAAAACTCATCTACATCTCAACTGTGATGATTCCTGCATATTCAATCCTCATTTATATCAAGCTCCCTAAGAGCTAAAGATGTTTGTTTATATGTGTTCCATGCTCAGTTGAGCCTTGCAACAGAAAACACCAACTTCAGATTTGTCAGAATCAGCAGAACAGTGTTTGAAGCAAAGAGAAAAAGAGCCAAATAAGATCCATGCACTGCTGCTCTCCTGGCACATGTGTGTATTACTGTTAGGGTCAGCCAGCCTCTTTTTCAACTTGCTCTTGAGCTCCTTGTTCCCCTTCCCTATGACTCTTATTGCCAGAGGCCAGGTTATGAAAAAAATGTACAATACAATGACCACCTCATTTTCCCACCATCTCCTGGAGGCCCAAATTTAAATTAGGATTGCAAGTAACTTGTGACTAAGAGCAGGAGAGGCTCAATTAAAGAAAGACTAATACTGGTTTATCATATTGTGCATTTGCTTTAAGTGGTAGCTCAAGTGCTGTCTGAAATTGAACGTTTGTGGCAAATCTCTGTCATCTAGTATAGAACAGAAGATGATGGAATAGCTCTCACTTCAGTTCACTCTAGACTCACTTTCACAGTGTGTAGCAACAACCTCTGTGTTTTAAAGAAGTTTAATTGCACGGAAGTACCACTGGAGTATCTGGAAAGCACAGGTTTTCTAAAAAGTAATGCAAAAGAATTTATTAACTGTGCCACAAAGAGTTAATGAAAAATCAAAGACAGTATTTTGAGCTGATATATAAGAAGTTGAGACACTTCCAAATAATTGCATAAACTGCTTAGGAGGTTTGCTTGCCACTATCAATGGCTACTAAGCTAAACTGCTCTGTGGCAGTAAGAGCTTCCTAGCCATTAAAATCTTGTAGTACGGCCACAGTCTAACATCTTGTATGCATCTGAAAAAGGAGGAATAATTCTTGAAGACACAACAATAAAGTACAATTGATACCATATGATAGCAATTCAAATAATATTTACTGCTTGGGTAAATTAAGAAAGCATAAACTAAACGTCATTCATCTCAACAGTCTGTTCACTGCAGCTTGCAGAAAACTGAAAACCATCACATGACATCCCAGCTGGGCTTTACCAAGCTAACATGCCAAGCCAAGGTAACCTTCCACTCATTTTCTCAATTAGTAAAACTTACTCACAATAGAGCTGCATCTAACCCTAAACAGAGAGAGCCAACAGGATATTATTAGGTGCTAAGTTTGTTTCATTTGCATCAGTCTAACCATGATGTAAACATTTTCCCAAACGTACTTGCCGTCACCTCTCCTACATTAAATTTACAAACAGATTGTAGATTAAGTTCTGTAGTAAACTATGTTCAAGGGAAACTATTTTTACCAGCTTTGATGGGGGCTCAGGAAAAATTATTTTCCCACATAGCTTTTGATAAACAAATATTAACGGTGTTCTGGACTTTTTCAATACTAGGTCTAAGAAAAGCACAAGAAAAAGTGAAAAGATAATTTTTGAAATAATGCTGGAAACAGGATGTGTTGCCAGATATGCATTAAAGGGAAAATGGATAACAACAGGAAACATTTCCCTGTGAACAGGTTGCTACAGTTTTCCCATGTCAAGGATTGACCAAATTCGTCTCGGTGACTGCAAACATTATGCTGGCAACCATTGTATTAACGACACCGTGTGACCATTGCACAATACTCGGCACAGCACCCTAACTGTTGAGTAAGAATGAAAACAGGCTCGATCTTCAGCGGCAGTGCAGCGCTGCAGGGAGCTACAGCTACTGCCCAGCGTTACCTTTGCTTCCTACACACAAAGCTTAAAGTGGCTATGTTAGCAGGAGGTATATGCAGGTGATTTCTTCATTATTTACCTATAACAGAACCATTAAGGAAAAGTGCAACTCCAAACAGGACACCAATGCAGAGAGCAAGAATAAAAGGCCGCCGGCGGCCCCAGCTCAGTGTGCAGCGGTCACTAGCTGAACCTATAAGCGGAGTGAAGATCAAGCCCAGGATGGGGCTAAGGAACCAAGTGAGGCTGTAGTATTGTTCGGGAAGACCTAAAACAAAGAGAAAAATCATTTAAACGTTATGTGGTGCACAGCAAATATTTTGCTTTACAGGCAGAACTTAGTTACACTTTTGAAAACTGTAAATCGATCAGTAATTTACATACATCAAATTCCCTCCTAAATGAACAACCCAGTTAAGACCGATGGTTAGAGAACCAGCTACGGAAGTCATAGATTGTTGATCTTTTAAATACCTGGGCTATATGAGGGCAACAATAGATATAATAAAGCTACTGGAACAAAAGTTAAAAAGCAGTAACTACCAGCAAATTCATTAGTCTAAATTAGTTAGTAGTGTAAAAAAAAAAATACACTTGACTGTATTTGCTGAACTGATGAATTTTCCTGAGTTTTTTTGACAGAGGTGTAAATAGGGATGACCTCTGTGAAGATGTAGCAGCCAAGGTCTGCTGTGTAAAAGCCAAATAGCTTTGTTGCATCCTCTTATCTGCTTGTAGAAGATAAAAACAAAGATCTTTGGGATGCCTAGAAAGCTATCTGGTTGCTGTATAATCATGTCCTCTTCTCAGCAAAACTTGTAACATTTCACAGGAGTTGGACCCCATAGTAGTACTGATCAGCTAATACAAAAGCATAAAGAGTCACTAAAGATTTAATGGACTGAAAACGATGAACAGAATTTAACTGTTGTATCAAATGTCCCATTTCTAGGCACAAACATGTCTATTCATAGGATCATTGGATTTCTGTAATATTTACCTAGGAAAAAAACTCGTGTCAAATAACTTCTGGAGAAGGACAGAACCCCTAAAGTTGTGCATTAGCCTTATCAAGCACGGAGAGCAATGGCCTGCAGGTGGCAGACTGGCCCAGAAAAGCTGCTACACTCCAGTCCTTGGAGATTTGCCTACCTCTCAGTTTATCAGCACAAATCAGGTAACCACTTTGACACGTTCCTTAGTAAAGCAATAATAACAAAACAATCAATTTCTTACAGTTCAACTGTTGCCAAGACTTAAAAAAAACCTCAGTGTCTTTACTCGAGGAAGGAAAACCATTCATTATTCAAACCCATATATCGGGAGTGTGAGTAGTTGACCTTTGCTGGCGAGATCAACCTGTACCTTGTACTCCATGTTCAGCACATGGAGGCATCCATCACCAAGCAGGATTATACCAATCTCTGCTCAAAATAGCCTTTGCTGCAAATTTGGAAGTCTAATCTCCTGCTGTTTAAAGCACCGTCAAATCTTGACTAATAACACTAACTCCTTCCGTGAGATAAATCAGATTTTACCACGACTGTTGCATGCTGTGTAGTGATGCTAAGATTAGATTACAGCAAAATAAGCTAATTTTTGCCATAAGTAACCAACTTCATCACCAGGATTCAAAATCCAAGTCCATGGTTTATGTGATTTGACCCAACAAGCTAACAGCTACAGTTGCCTTAGTAAGTGCAGACTTACTGAAACAGACTTGCCTCTTCTGAATCTGCTTTACTTGTTCTGTACTAAATATGCCCATGGACAGCCTGCCAGGGGTTGGCATCATGGTTTAGCCACCTTTCTTTCACACAGGAAGCTAAAGCCCTGTATCAGAGGCAAATACTCTATGTTGGCTCTTACCATTTAACTATTGACTCCGGCAGCAGGTTTCAGATCTCTAGGAAAGGGCTGTGTTTGTGTAGTTGGCACCTTGTTCAAATCATGGTTCAAACCACTACCTCTTATCTTTTCCAAGTGTTTGCTGAGGTCTTGGCTGGCACAAAAGTTTTAGCTGAAACATAGTTTGCAGGGTAGAGCAATGTGTGTTACGTTTAAAGGTCTTGTTCAAGAACCCATCACTGTGGGCACCATTCTTTTAAATCCCAACATTTGTACTACCTAGATTCTCTTAATGAACACTGCCATAATTGTAGGTGCAAGTCAGCAAGCCAGTAGTCCTAATAAAAGTGCAGGGAAGATCTCCATCTCCCTATGCTTTTAACATTCTCTTTAGCTTCACCGTGCCTTGGGAACAGCCTTCCCTAGCAGGTTCAGGCACTGTGTTGAACTAGCATCTCACCTGCTCCAGGATGCAAACACCTATTGACACCTGGACTTGCACATGTGGGGGTGCATGGTGTGTATGGTTAAAAATAAGTTAATTACGGGGAAAAGGAAACATCTAGCTCAAGGCAAGCAAAACTAAATGGTAAGGCAGGTTATGATAGTTTTAAAGTGAACGTGTAAGTACTTATCCCATTTTGCCTCCACAGAGCCATCCTGTTGAGCAGCAGTTACGCATCAAAGGCTGCTGTTGCGTGATGCCAAGTCACTGCAAGGAGTCTGTTTCAAAGTTAGAAGCTGTAGCTTCTCCAGTGTCACTGATCTGCATTGTAGTGATCAACATCTGACATAGTTTGATGTCATATCACTGCAAGAGGGTTGTATGTTGAGAACAGAAGTTTCTTCTCTGAATTATGTTGTGATCTGTGAATTATGAGCTGGGACATCACAGTCAAGCTCATCCATCAGTAAACACTTGAGAGATGCTAGGAAGGTTTTGCAGTAAATCACACAGTTGCTTTAAATAAACACAGGGGATGATGGCTAGCAAGACCTGTTACTAATGTTACATGCACCATCCTATCTCATACGAATAAACAACCTTAAGCAGACAGCTATTAAGTAAAAAAAGGACAGAATTAAGAAACATCCATTGTGACAACCAACTACTTTTAATGAGCGCTGTTTAGCAGAAGCAACAAGGAAACGACCAGCAGAGCAGGGACAAGGAGTGCATACCTAGGGACAGTGGGAGTCCTTCCATCCTTAAGGTCACTACTTCATCTCCACTCTACAGAGACACTTCTCTGTGGTGTACACAGATCTTGCATATACAAAAAAAAAGTTCTGGAAACAATCCATTTGAAATAATGAATCAAAATCACTTCTACAGGGAATTAAAAACCCGTTTACAAATATGTTACCTTGAATATTAAACTGCCTATTTTTCCACTGAAAAGACAGGTATTTTTAATGCTTTATAGCCACAGTTGACAAACTGTTATAAAAATGTACCGGGGTATTAAAAAAACAGTGATTTTTACTGCCAACATTACTTTGTCTTCAATACTTTCAAGGTCAGCTTTGCATGTAATAACTCAAAGTCAGATTAAGGCCTGCATTCTGGTTTGATTTTACAGGCCAGTCAAAGAAAGAAAAAAAAGGCTTTTCACCTAACCTCTGTTACATGCCTACAATTAGGGAGTCTTATCTTTCTGTGTGTGAGTCAGAGAAGAGAGATTGAAATGCTTTCTTTAGAAGGGTTATTCTCACTGATTGAAAATGGTGATCTTTCTAACATCTAAGTATTACAAATAAAATCCTAAATCCAATTATTTACATTAAAAATGGTTTACTTTTCAAAAGGCAAGAAACCAAATGATTTGAGAATGGAGCCAAGGAGGTAGCTTTAATGGAAAGATTAAAAGGGCATTTGTAAACTCAAGAACATTACGTTTGGAGGTCTTTTTTAGACAACACTGATATTTTTATATCAGTGACAAAAATATCTTTTAAAAAAGAGGCCACAATAACAATATATACAAGAATTCATAACCCTCAGGCAAGAAAAATAATTTCTAAAAAGTTTTCAGTGTTCCCCCAAGTAAACAGGAATGGGGTAACTTGCAAGTGAAACATGAGCAATTCCCAGAGGTAGTAGAATGATGGAACCATCAACAGAAGCACAACCTGCTTTTCCTCTTGCTGGAGAAGTCATGCAATAGGACTACTTCCACAACCCTACAAGTTGCATTCCATGCGTTATATGTACAGCAGTTTATAAAATCTTCATGTTTTATACACAGTTATGCAGAATTCGAAGTAGTTATCATGTACTAAGTGGAGTGCATGACTTTTTACTCTCAGTATGTAAACTGCAATGTCATCACGTTACAATTTAGTTGGTTACTCGAGTGGAAAGCTATCAAGTGGGGTTAAAAAAAGATTTGTGGCAGGAAGCTGGTGCACATGCAAGCTAAAATGAAACGACACAGGAAAAGTTAATTTGCTGGCAGGAGACTCCTCACCTGAACCTTTCTGATAGACAGCAAACTCCTTACCTAACAACATATGGACAGGCAAACCAAGCACTTTAGTGATGTGTAGTAAAGTCTGTTAATCACCTGTGTTTTATATCTTAAAGCTGAGATGTGTTATTGATAAGCTGTGGTCTACCCAGCCACCTCTGAGCCAGTTTTGGTGTCTACAAAAGGCTGTATAGATTTACTTGTCACCTCCGATATCTCCACTGAGCATTCCTGCTGGAAAAGCAGACTTTTGTAAAGTTCACAGCCATGTTCTAGCATGGGTCTTCCAGGAAAGTGCTAAGGCACTGAGCACTACCTGCACTGTCCAATGAAGCAAGACTCCAAAAGATATTCTTGCAGATGTTCTTCATAAAATTGTGCTTCATACTGATAGAGTCTACAGGACCTTCATCATCTCAAGCATAGGATTGCTTTAATACTAGTCATTTCCATATAAATGACAAAGTTCTAGGCAAACAAGAACAAATCCAGCATCACAACATTTATTTCCCTTAAAAGAAGTTGTTCTGATTTTGGCATCTTGAATGTCTGCATACGTGATATGCATGTTTAGACCGGTGTGCATGATTTGGCAGTAGAAGCAAAATAAATAAGACTGAAAACTAAAATAAAAAGATGGTGTGTGTATACACATATATGTGTCTGTATGCATATATATATATATATAAACAACACAGCCTCCTTCGAGTCTTCCAGAAATTTGCTTCCACACAAGAATGAAGTTAATAAAAATTAATGAAACTTTATAGACATAATGTGTGTAAAGGGCTCTAGGGAGTTGAGAAAGGTAATGACACATCCCTAACAGTTCCTTTCTCTGTATATATACCCTCCTAGCGCTACAGACCTTCATCATTTTATACAGTATTTTAAATTGACAAGACAGTTAAGAAGGCAAGTCCAAGGCAGAAGATGATGAGCAGAAATGAAGAGACAGGAAATATTTGACACCAAGAAGTTCCTTCTGATTCTCCCATCTAGTGGCAAAGACACAGATGCAGCACCTTTTTTTTAAACAAACTTGGCTAGGGTGATGTGCCTGGCCAGTAGCCCTGCAGCATCCAGTCTGATGCGCACAACAGATGTAGGGATGCTGGTTTGGACTAGATTTCAAGGCAATACTGCACAGCAAGCTTGTCATCCATATGACTGCCTCACCACCACCTCTTACAGCCAAGTGTAAAACGTCCTGACTGCTGAGAGCTGCTATACCCGCATGGAACAGGCTCTAACTAGGCTGGGACTGATTTTCTATGGTCAAGAGAAATATCATGCAGCATGTGCTTGTACCAAAGGCTGCTGAGCCTCCCCACAGACTCGAAGGCAAAAGCAGCTGTGTCCCATTACCAGTTCAGTTCTGTTCCTTTATTTTGTCTGTAACTTTACACCTCTGTGCTTGCCTTGCAAGGTAGTGCTGCTCTAACAGTGAACCACTTTCTGCCAACTTGGAATAGTAACCTGGTGGCCTCTTAGGGGAGGAATAACAACTTATTTAGTCTTTTACTGATGGCTAATCTGAGGAAACACTGAGAAGGAAAAACCATACTGGACAAACAAGGTTAGTATTTGTGCCATGAACTGAATCTGGAGCAGGTCACAAGGCAGACTCCAAAGTCTCATACAAATCAGTGAGAAAAAGAGCAAAACAACAACAGCTTCTGTTAGCAGTGATGACTGCCACTGAGACCCTTGTAATATGGCATTTCCCAGCCAGCTACAAACAAACAGGACACTGGCTTCTAGTAAATAAGGGTTTGTTTTTTCCCAGACAGAAAAAAAATGTGCCCAACAATAGTGGGACCAGCACTGCTCACGGTTCACAGGAAATGCTCACTGTGTCACCATCAGTCTAAGGGCTGCGTAAGGTCACGAGTTACATGGAAGAAAGATTAAGTCACGTGCAGCAGTTTCTATTCAAGACCTCTTTTTGATAAGTTCTATTGGGGGGAAAATAGGTCTTTATAAGCTTAACAATAAGATCTGATATGGGAATAGGATGCTGAACTCCCATTTTCATTTGTCAGAAATCATCACCTAGAAACTTGTTTATACACTTAAAGTAAACACCATACAAATTTCTGAACTAACACAAGCAGCTGTCATGCCCTGAAAATACTTTGTATTCCACAATTTCACCCCTCCAGAAAATACTATGAGTGGCTGAAAATATTTCACATTGATCTGTTTAAAAATACATTCTTTACACACGCTGCTTTGTTTAGACTGTTTTGTCAAGGGAGTAGCAAGCAAAACCAATCCTTTACACATGCTGCTTTGTTTAGATTTTTTTTTTAAGAGGGTAGCAAGCAAACCCAATGCTTGTCAAAAAGCTGTGAAAAAGTTAGAACACCAGTTTCTGCTCTTCATCTTGCTACAACAGAATCATAGAAACTCAGGCATTTAAGCTTTGGAACATCGATGTGAGTGGTTTCAGAATGTGACTGTAATAGTTTGAAAAATGCAGTCAAATATCAATTTCCTTATATTTGAAATTAAAACACAGAGTTGACACACATTTGGATCCCCTAGAAAAACTGCTAATAAGCTGCATACCTATTTTGACAACTTTAACACCATGAAACCTCAACCACAGATCTTTTTGCTTCTTGCTGCCTCCCCATAGATTTTAGGGTTTCCAATGACTTAGAGCTCGTGTGGCACTCTGAGCTGCCAAGAAAACAATACCTGAGCCAATATATGTTGAACCCATGCACTGGAATGTGCTTGACTGGTGGTTCAAGCACTACTGCAGTGCAGTTAGTACTTGTGTGCTGAGTTTATCACACCCATGAAAAAACACCTTCTAACTTCTGGACTGAAATAAGAACTCTGACCAACAGTGAAGTGATAAGAAAATGATTAGAAAAAGCACACTAACTTGTCCTAGTGCCCATTACCATCATGTAAGCAGCTATCAAATATAAGGGTACAAACTTTTGGGAAGGAAATAATTTTAAGCACTACTTGCAATCAGTCATATACGGAGACAGTCTTTCGCTTGTACCTCTAATGCTACAGTATCTTCTAGCTGCTGGTATAAGAAGAAACAAAACCAAAGACTACAGTTTATGTGAAAACCTTGCTCTTCATCAAATTACCCCTGCCTGGCAACTTCTGCACAAGCACTTGGTTTGAACATTCTGGAGAAAAATTATACTGGCTAATATGTGTGATCATGAGGCTCATTTTAGTTGCAAAAGAGCAGGTGGAAAACCTCAGAAGAAAATGGGTACCAGGAAATTTCCAATAGCTGCTAGCTTTCGACAAAACCTGACACCCTATCAAGTTGTCAGGCGTCTTTATTCACTCAATGTCTCAGGAATCACCTGCTGCAATAAACACCACATAAAATAGGAGCAGTATCAAACCCATGGCTTCAATCTTCCCACTGGTAGAACTCACATCCTGAAATTCTTCTTGTGCCTGTCAAGTAAGAGCTCTTCTGCTTAGCCTGTAACATTCACAAGCTGTCAACACATTACATCCATCTTACAGGCAGGAGTACATACACTCTGCAATCTGAACATACTTCTCTGGAGCACAAACTATCACCCACTTGCAGTAAGTCTATCCTCTCCTTCCCCCTCCCATTCAGCTCCTGTCAGCAGCAATGTCTGCACAACAGCTGGGAGCACTGAGCTTGCAGCCTCACTCAGCCTGTTATTGCTGTGGATGATATGGATCAAGGATAGGGTGGCCTCCTCACTGCAAATGAGAAATCAGCTGTGGGGCATGAGTGGAAGGATAGTTACTCCATTTTGATGGGGATATTAGCACTCAGGGGCATGATAATCAAGGGCACAAATCATGAATAGGAATTACAAGGATATATTACAAGCATCCTCAGTGAGTTTGTAGATGACATCAGATTGGGCAGGAGTGTTGATCTGCTTGAGGGTAGGAAGGCTCTTCAGAGGGATCTAGCCAGGCTGGATCAATAGAGTGAAGCCAGTGGCATGAAGTTCAACATGGCCATGGGCCTGGTCCTGTACATAGGTCACAACAACCCCACGAATACTACAGGCTTGGGGGAAGAATGGCTGGAATGTTGCACAGCAGAAAAGGGCCTGAGAGTGCTGGTTGGCAGCCAGCTGAATAAGCCAGCAGTGTGCCTAGGTGACCAAGGAGGCCAGCAGCATCCTGGGTTTTACCAGAAACAGCATGACCAGCAGGACCAAGAAAGTGATTGTCCACCTGTATTCAGCACTGGTGATGCTGAACCTCAAATACTGTGTTCACTTTGCTACGACACAGACACTGAGGTACTGAAACATGTCCAAAGATGACAAATGAAGTTGGTGAAAGGTTTGGAGAAGAAAACCTAAGAAGAGCAGCTGAGGGAACTGGGCTTGTTTGGTGTGGAAGAAGCTCAGAATGGGCCTTAAGACATCTGATACTACCTGAAAGGAGACTGTAGCAAGGTGAGTGTTGGTCTCTTCATCCAAGTAACAAGGAATAGTGCAAGAAGAAATAGCCTCAAGTTGCACCAGGGGAGGTTTAGGTTGGACACGAGGAAAAATGTCTTCCCTGAAAGGGTGGTCAATCCCTGGAACAGGCTGCCCAAAGAAGTAATTGAGTCACCATCCCTGGATGTATTTAAGAAACGTGTAGATGTGGTGCTGAGTGATGTGGTTTAGTGGTGGACTTGGCAGTGCTGGGTTAGTGATTGGACCTGATAATCTCAAAAGTCTTTTCAAACCTAAATGATTCTGTAACTCCTACATAAAAAAGCAAGGTACTTCAAAGGACTGACATCCAAATGTAAAATGCCTTCCAAAGCTACAAGTGAAAATCAGCTGCAGCCCACTGTGAATAAATCAGGAAAAATCGAGAGGATTGAAAAGACACTTTGTGAGGCAGAGCCTGTTTTCCTCTTCCAGGACAGGGAGCCACTACCTGCATTATCATAGAATCAGTCAGAGTTGGAAGGGACCACAAGGATCATCTAGTTCCAACTCCCCTGTCATGGGCAGGGACACCCTACCCTAGATCAGGCTAGACAGAGCCTCATCTAGCCTGGCCTTAAACACCTCCAGGCATGTGGCTCCAACTGTCTTCCTGGGCAACCTATTCCAGGGCCTCACCACTCTCATGCTGAACAACTTCCTCCTCACGTCCAGTCTGAATCTCCCCACTTCCAGCTTTGCTCCATTCCCCCTAGTTCTGTCACTACCTGATATCCTAAAAAGTCCCTCCCCAGTTTTTTTGTAGGCCCCCTTCAGATACTGGAAGGCCACAATAATTACTGTGACATCCAAAACTTTTATAGCAGATCCAAGCCTTAAAAGTGTACCTGCTTTAGTCAGTTCCTGTCATGAGATTGTAGATGAAAGTTTGATCTAGATGTGTGAACAAATAATTAATAAGAAATTGAAAAGGATTAAGTTAGGTCAGAGATGCTGTAAAAAATGCCCAACATTTCCTTTAAACTTGTATTTTAAAATGTAAATTTCCTGAGTAGCTGGACACAAACAAATCACACTTTTACAGCAGAAACATGTCCCCAAAAATTGGAAACCATTACATGCCATGCCTACAACTAGACTAAGAGCCACCCATTTGAAAGAATAACCAAGCTAGTAATAAAGCAATGCTCTTGCTCATCAACAGCTTCAGCACAGAAGTATTAGTGGAGTGTTTCATGTAGAGTCCTGGAGGTGTTTTTAAGCCACAGAAGAGCAATATTCCCTTCTGACAAAGCTGTTCTGCCTTCTGGTACCACAACAGCTTCTGAAATTACCCATGCAATAGCTAACAGCAACCATGTTAAATAACACTTCTGGAAAATGGAATTAAGGAAATAAGTGACAGGCCTCTTAAAGGATTTCATCATCCAGTTTTCCCATTTTCTCCCTGCTCAATTATTGCTGCTCAACCTCCTACAACTGTTCTCCCCTTCTCATATTTGGCAACTGTGGGAGTCATCAGTGTTTCATTAAGCAGTGCTGCTATACTGCCATTCTGCCAAAGTTGTAAAAAAGTTTGTGTGGCTTCCCTGACAATTTCTAGTTTATAACCCAGTTTTATGGTGCTGTGTCAGGAAAGAGAAGCATATGTTAAGAGAAGTGAGCCAGAGGTATGTGTGAAAGGGGAGAAGGGAAGCAAAAGCCTGAGAACAGCTGAGGTCTGAGACACTAGAGAAAATACATGCACTGATCTACAGGCAGGTAAATGTGTTTTTTTGTTTTATCTTGATTGCTGTCAAGTAAAGCTTTTAAAGCTTTAATTATTTATTTCAGAATTTATAACCCTCCTACTAACCTACTGCCACAGGAGTAACCTGTAGTACTTCAGGCAGAAGATAATTTTCTAGCTTACTGCCATTGTAACAATCTATAGTTTTCTATATCCTTATCCAACATAACAAGCAACTGCTGAAAGACACACATGCCAATATTAACTACTCCTGCTGCTACTGAAGAGAAGGAATCAAAGGCAATGTGTATGACTTATGCTCTGCTCAGGGAAAGACCAGAAAAATCAATTGCTGTTGTAGATTTTTCATTATGGTAAAAATGCTCAGCAGTTCCTACAGGTTGCACAGAATTATGTCCTTACTGAAAAGATGGTATTTATTTTTGCCACTGAAAAGTGTAAAGTTTACTTAAACCAGAAGCCAAACCCTTTATCATCAAAACACTTGGTGTCAAACAACCTTTCTCCATGCTGCAGGAGATAATTAAGCATCAGAGAGGGCAAGAAACTGCAACATTGCTAAGAGCTCTCATCAACTGCCAACACTGATCCATTGGAGCGTTCCACATTACCTGTGCCATCCTTTTTGTCTCTTGGAAAATTTGTTTTTAACTTTTCTTCCCCTCTCACTTATTAACCAACACTCAGAACTTTGTCACTATCAAGAAATTTGCAGCACAGTGCTTAACGAGCTGAATCTCAATACAGATTTAATCTGATGCAACATCCAGTGTGCTGAACCAGCAGTAATACAAAAATGCCCTTTTAACCTCCACTGAACAGCTTTAGGGATATAACAAAGGTGTTTATATCAAATGAAAAGCTGAAAGCTTTCTTCACAGTCATAAAAAAAATGCAGGTCATAGCCACGTATACAGGAATATATGCAGCAGATGCTAACTTCACAATGTCAGTGTATTTATTATTCCTAGGCTGCAAAGGCTGTCTCCTGTTGCTGGCCATTTAAACAAGCTGCAGATACAGAAGGACTTAAAGGTCACACACAACTACACTAGCCCCCATTTCCCATCACTCACAAGTGCCTAAATGTATGCAGACACGTATATGAATGCAGCAATCAATAAATTGTTTTGCCATACTAATCCTTCCCTTTGCCTCTACGGGATGTAATTAAAATGCATCAGCGGTACGTGATGCCCCACTTCGACTGCATGCATTACGTAAGACTGCAGCACTTCACGGCGCGCTCTCGCTGCAAGATTAGACATCAATTACAGTGACATGTGTCGCCTGAAGATACACAGCATCCCAGTTTATCCAAAGCTCAATAGGGTTTTTCGTCACCGCTTCGAGAATATTGGCAAATTCATAAACAAAGGCACTTCAGCTCAAATGCGCTTTAAAACCCCTGAACTCAAGAGACTCGTATATACAACAAAAACATCTTTCAGCACCAACTCTCAAGCCTGTTCCCTTAATCAACAGTGCAGCTTTTGTTGCAGTGCTTACCACATTAATGCCTCGGAACAGGACCATCTACTTACACAGCTGAACCAAGTCCTACCCCAAACCTGGTATTAGCACCTTTTTTTATCTCCGAGTAGAGACAAAACCGAACTGTTAACTCTGGGCGTTCAGCCTAGACTGAAGTGACCCTCTCCTACTCCCTAACAACAACAAAAAATCTCGGTTAACAAACAGCTTTCCAGTTCTGCTTAAGAACAAATTTTCAACTAAAATCACATTTTTGTAATGAGGATATGGGGCCACTCAAACAGGAGGGAGCTGCCCAGCAGCAGCAGTGGCAACCTGAGCCCTTGCTGGAGTGCTCTGGTTCTGTGCTGCTCTGCAGTACGAGGGTTGCGTCCAAAGGAAGCTTTGACTACCCTTCTGCACTGCTATAGCCAGACCTCGTGGAGAGGTAGAAGCATGGTGAACATAAGCAAGGGCAAACTGAAGAGCATGCCTAGGACATACTAAATTTTATGAGGCTTATTCAAGGTTAAGACATTTAAAACAGCATTCTTGCTAACACTGGGCTAAAAGGGATTACCTAGATACTAAACTGCCATTCACTATAGCAGAGGTTTATTCCTGATGCATCCATTCTAACTGACCAACCCCCAAGCCCTAGGAAACCATAGAGGATCTGGTTCACATAGCCAAACAACTGACTGGCATGTACCCATCACAGCATGTCATCTGGTCAATGTACCCAGGAACAGAACTTGAAAATGGAAGGCAAACAGACTTGAAAGTAGCCCAAACCCATATTTTTTTCTTCCAAGAAAGCAGCTAGGCAGGGTATGGTCAGCACAAGATTCATACCCTTGAACTGGAAGCAGCAAAGAAAATAAATCACTTCCAGCCTCAAGTTGCATGTGTTAGAAAATACAGTAAGTGTACAGCAAAGCAAAATGAAAGGAGCTTATCTCTCTCATTGATAAAAGTCATCCTCCTCTTCCCTAGTTTTCAGGCTTGCCTACACATTTGGAAGCCATGTGAAAACAGTGACATAAGAAGGTGATTTTTAGCCTGTGTGAGATACCATCTGAGAACCTTCATATTTTTGGGGATTACTGACCAGACAGTTGATCTTTAAGTTTCAGTCAGGATCACATTTGCATGGTCCTTTTAAGGGTCAGTAGGCAGTGCAGGCAGCTCCTGCTCTAATTATGCTAGCTGACCTGACACAAAAATAAAAACCCCAAACCAAACAGCTAATATGCATTATAGGTACTTTCATATAATCTTCACATTCTAAAAGCTAGGTTTTTTTGTTTTTTTTCTCCAGTTAGAAATGTTCAAACTAGTCAAAAGGGAAAAAAATTGAACCGATTGTACCTACACTCCTTAGGCTATTCCTGTCATGGAGTCTGAAAGTGCTTCACTTGCATTTTTAATATTCAGTCTCCCAATAAGCCTCCATTCCCATAACAGACTTACAAGTAGTGTATTGTTAATTGTTACTACAGTGCAAAAATCATCCTCCTGGCCTTTCTAAAGCCTTTAGGACTATAGGTTTGTTTATGATAGGAATAAACACTTGGCCTGCAATCATTTTTGCCACAAATGTGCTACTGGGAAGCCTCACCAGCACAAAGTCAAAGAACATTAATGCTGCATTCACATTCAAATTGCTTGCTATTTTTAAAGTGTTGCTGAATTAACACACTGATTCTTCTAACTCATTATTCAGCATATACTTAAAAAATACCAGAGGAATTGTGAAAATAACCCATACTAAGCTCCTAAAGAGAAACTGCATTCCTCTATGCAGTTGCCTTTATTGAGGTTAATTCCTCTTGTGGCTATATCAAGCAAAACATAAATCCTATTAGTGCTTTTGCTGTTTGCTTCAACAAATGAACTGCAGGTTGGAGTCTGCAGCCACGGTTTGCCACGTAGAACACTGCTCCAGGAAAAAAAACTGCAGTTCACCAGTTGTTTTAACAATGTTTAGATAGACAAATGCTGGTAACAGGACTCTCATACAGGGAATTTTATTCACCTCAGCGTTCCCTAATCCTCCCAAAAGTGGTCGTCATCTATAGCTATTCATACCATCAACTGTCTGCCTTGTGGGTAAAGCACTATAGAAAACCATCCTCTCATTTGTATGGAGGCTGATTAAAAAGATGGTGCTGCAGTTTATGCAGCTTGCATCAAACCTGCAAACTTTCTTACATGCCTTTATAAACTTGTATGTCTTGGCTTGAACATTAACTTACAAGAAACACATTTTACACATGTACCAGAGATTTAAACGCAGAGCTACTTTCACACTGGAGTCTTCCAGGCTCTGGCTATACAAAAATCTTGATCTTAGTATTCTGAGCTTGCAGGGTCATACTACAAAGTTGCAGACCCTAGAAATTTTGATAACTAAAGCAGAACTTAACTCCCAAGTCTCAGAGAGCACTCCAAATAACACAATTTACTGTGTACTGGAGGAATGGCTAACCAGCTGTCACCGAGTTGTTTAACAATTGCATGATGTGCATTTCTACATGAAGGATAATAAGATCTATGGAGTCAGTTTGTACCAAATAACTTGGATTGATAGCTTGAAGTAAAATGGAATCAGAAAAAAAGGAAAAAGAATTCTTACTTCAAGCACCTCTGTACACAATCTTTACTTGCGTTATGCTTCATCATCAGTGAGGTTATGCATGAAGGAAAAATTTGCCAATAAACCTTCAAGTTAAACAAGTGGAGCACACCAGCAAGTAAAACAGAAAACATTTCCTTTCCAAATGTGCAGATTATGAGAATTAGGTTCTAATGGGGACAAAGCAAAACAGAACTCTTCCAACCAACCAGACAAGTATTTTTATCGTATTGTGAAAAGCAGTGTTACTTTTTTTTTTTTACTCTGCTTGGTTTCTGTACTTATAGAAAGATGGGATGAGTTGTATATAAATGTGAGTTACAGGTCTAGTCTGCAATATAACATTATTCAATCATCCAAAGGAAACAATTGAGATTGAGACCCAAATAATTTTCAAGCTTGAATGTGGTAGTCCTTCACATACCAAACCCTTCCCCTAAAGGTTACAGCTTAAAAACATTGAAAAACTTACTTTAAACATGTCACATCAACAGGGTAGGTAATCCACAGAGCAGAAAAAATAACCTTCCTTTTATCTGCGTAACCTCTCACACATGCTGACTACTATCCAAACTGATGGAGTTCCTGGCACAAGATTTATGACCCATGACTTTGACTAACTCAGAGAAGGAGGGAGCACTCATTAAGCCTACTCCTTAATTAAATTACAGAGTAAAAGCCACCCTCTCAGCTTTTAAACTGATTATATCATCTTACTTTCTCATTCTGTCCCCATATATCCTAAAAGCTTCCTTATACACTTTAGCTTCTCCACTGTTACAGCATATTTATACCCACCAAATCACAAGGGAATAGGTATACCACAGGTCACCAATAATGACCTCTAAGATGCTAGCCAGTCCACGTGTGTAAACTGTGTTTCTTCCATACTGCTACTTATTAAACAAAAAAAGAAAGAAAAACCCTTAAACTGTTTTCATTTCAAGCACATGACAGTTTCATTTCGCTCTTAACATCAGTATAATCAGTTGATTTATGCTTCAAAGGCATTAATATCAGAAATTATTAGTGAAAAAAACTCAAATCCTTTGAACAAGCAGCTTTTCTACTTATTAAAAAAAAAACAAAACTAAAAAGCAAACAGTGCAGAACCTCTAATAATAAACTAAAATCCGGTTTTGCAAAGTTTTTTAGAATAATGACTAAAGGAGAAAGGAGCAGAGCACAGAGTATCTGTTCATCATTTCTGTTTGTAGCCTGGAACAAAACACCAGATCAGATGTTCCTGAGGCTGTAGTGGGATCCCATTGCTATGGAAATTGTTTAATTTGCATCTGAATATGATAAACAATCATTTTAATGTCACCTGACGCAGACCATGTAAGACAGCAGGTATGCCTGTAATGACACTTCCTTGCCAGAAAATGCCTGGCTTGGTAAGGCACTATGTTTGACTTTCCAAATCAGGCAAGGAAAACGCAGTGCATGCTGCAACCGTCTCCACTACAACAAACCTATCCTGGTAAACAGTCATTTATCTGAACACCCATGGCAGCCGTTTTGAGTTTAGGCTCGCAAAGGTTTCTCCCAGAGCGTCAAAGTTTAATACTGAATTACATATTCTAAAATCAGTGTTAATTTTTCTGCCATAGACATGAACTCTAAAGCACGTGAACTTGATCTCCATTCTCCAAAGAAATGCTTCAATTTCCAGAAGTGTCCAGATATAACATTCGTAAGAGGTATTAAAACACCTCCAGAACAAGAGCTCAATTTAAAGCCAGCAGGATATTTTCGGAATTTGCAGATTATCCTGAGGGACCTCAATTATGATTGAATTATTGAAAGACCATTGCTTACAGAGCAGTACAACTGATAAAAGGAAGAAATTCATGTTTTTAAACAGTCTATGTATGAGAACACAGAAAATCATCCAGCTCAGTTTATCATTTGAGACAGAAAGAACACAAGTCTATCCTATTAGAATAGGACAGAAATTCAATCTAAGTAGGAGCTGTACAAAATGTATTGATATATTAAAAAAGACTGCACTGCTTCATGGTGTGGGACACGTGCCAAAGACAAAACTGACACTGAGGACAGAACCAGGTCACTGTGGGACTGATTCCTTCTAGTCGCCCTTTTCTGAATTGGGACAGCTGTAAGTACATCTTGTTCCAGAAGTGCATCAAAGTTCCTTAAGCTAAGTGTGGAAGCTGTTGCTGAAGATTGTCTGTCACAGTAACATCTATGTTTTGACAGTATAGGCTGAAGTTTCTGCTTCCAGATAATTAAAGTTTATTTCACAAAAAAAACCAACCAAACAAACAAACAAGAAGCAGCAGGATAGAGGTAGATGACCAGGTAGATCTAACCACATCTAGCAGCACTTGCTAAGTATTTCAGTGCCCTTGCAAACAACTACCTGACCACCACTGCTCCCACCTAGAAGTTTTTCAGGTCATTCTGACTGTGGTCAAGTTATGCTGCTTGTCTGATGGGACCCTTTGAAATCCAATTTCTTAGGTCATACTCTGTTTACATGCTCTGCATCTACTACTTGCAAAGAATGCACTGGACATCACCACATGTTAATACAATATATTTTCTTCATTTGTGGAAAAAAATGGCATGTGTACTACTTTGTACCCACTGTTGACTCAAGACTTCAGAATGGAATATATTTATGAAGTGACATGAGCTCTTGGGGATTTATCCAAACCAATGTAAATAAGATCTATGACCTGGTTTCTCCCTGTTTAGTTAAATAGACTTGTATCAAATTTTATTGTCATTGTGAATGAGCAGAAGAGCCTGCAGGAAGTGTATCAGAAACCTCCTCAACTGTTGTTTGGTTTAAAAAGGATGATTAAAATGGAGTCCCAGAAGGGTACAGCACAACAGAAACACTTGCAGCAAGAACACAGGAGACTCAGGAGAACAGAGGTTAAGGGGCTGCAGCTTTGACAATCCTCTTGAAGCAAACTTTATTAAAGCATTACGTGATTTGGCAGGAACCTGTTGACATTCTTTTAATTTCAAAAGTGGCCTTAATGTTATTTCCTTGAAAAGTAAGACTCCTGTTCATTAAGGAGTTCTCAGCCATTCTTTTTTTTTCAATAACCTGTTTCACAATCCACATTCAATAGAAATCTATTGATTTGAGTCTTAACTTTGCATAATTCAAAAAGCTGGGCAACAAATCTTGGTTCTGCAAGCTCTGCTACTACCCCCCTCATCCAAAGAGCTGAAACTACCCTTCTCCCCCCACCCCTTTCCTTTTTACAGTAAAGCACAGACAAGTGCCTGCTGGAAAATTGCTCTGGTGGCAATTACTTCAAAAAAGAGCATGGAAGCACTATTGTGTTTTATCTGTTATCACTACAGCAAAATTACCTCTCAGTCAGAGCTGAGGGTCAAACTCAAATTCTGAACAGGAAATTGAACCTCACACAGCTGTCATGTGTGCACCCTCACCAGCTCATCTAATGTCTTGCTCTCCTAAAGGGTGTTTAGACAAAGGATAAAATATGTGGGCTCAGCGTATGTGGGTGGAAAACAGATTAAGAGGAATGGTTTAGGAAAGAAGTTGCGTAAAAGGTGTGTGTTTAAAACTAATCAATTCTGGCACAGCTACAACAGGCCAAACTTGGCCCCTACTTCTCCCATCCTTTCCCTATTACCAGTACACATACAGGGATACTGTAGTTGCTTAAGTACTAAAAATGTCTCTTCCTAATCCAGAGCTACTCTTGAAAGCAGAAAACTACAGGCTCTGCTACAACAATAAGGTGGGTTCAATATGTGTGGAAGGGAAGAATTGGAAGACAATTGAGTAACTCAGAAGTGTACCAGTTTCAATAGAGTGAAAGAAAACAAAAGCTCTTTGCTTACATGCAAATTAAAATAGCAATTCTATTTATAACTTTAGTCCCATAATCGGTTTGTCACTATTAGCCTGTAACAGCATCATTAACTGGTCCTTATTTCTGCTGCTTTACTTCCACTGAGGTGGAAGAGAAGGATTTGGGAAAGGAGGAGAAGACAGGTGTCCAAGTACTTCTAAGTCATACCCAAAAGTTGAGCTTCTTAAACTTTGGCTATTCAGGGTAAAAAGGAGGCAGCATACTGGACAGGAAAGATTTACTGGTACAAAGAAACATCTTCATAAGGGCAGAGATGTCCACTTCCTTGCAAGTCTCAAGCTCTTTCCACAATCACATACTACAATGTCTTTTGCTGCAGGAAGAGAAAGGATTTGAAGAATACAAATGACAAAATTAAGAATTGCCTTTAAATCTCCACTCGTATAAAAGCTGACAGCCTACATTTCTATGCAGTTTACTTGCTTTGTCTTGTAGTGTGCTTTTTCTATCAGCCCAAAGTTCTCAGACACATTAGTTTCTTGTGTGTCATATATGGTCAACTCGCAGTAACCGCAAATGATCACACAATGTCTGAAGACAGAGGAAAAGGGTGGAACTAGATCTTTAATGTCCTTTCCAAATCAAACTGTTCTATGATTCAAAATGCTCTCGCAATTTTTTTTTTTCCTGCAAACACTTTATACCAGGGGAAAAAAAATTACCATTCCCATAATACATAACTGAAAGATCAAGGACTTTTGTTAAATATTTGGAATGGGAGAAAACAGCAGCAGAGCAAGTACAAGACTTATTTTAGAAGTAACTTCTTTGTCAGACTTTATTCAGCTGAAAATCAAGGGAAGTTACCTAGTGCTAAGTAATATGAAATGTGTTTCATGCTATGGGAGAAGCCTCTGAACTCCTCCACACAACTTCCCTTTCCTACTAAGGGTATTCAGCCAAAGTCACAGTATGCACAGTCCTCAAGTCAGCACAAATCCTCATGTTACCCCAGCTGAAAATCTGCCATGTGTTATCAGTTGTGCCTCCAAAGGCCAGATTTAGTGTTATTCAAGAAAAGCAGAACACCAATTAAAAAAAAAGTGCTCTGTAAGGAACTTGTTGCACGATTGCAAGACCATGTGGCATTTGTCTTGACAAAAATAAAGCAAGTGCTTCTACTGCCTTCAGGATTGAAAGTGTTAATTGTTGCATAGCACCTGTCTTTTAAAGGTATCTTAAATTTACTCTTCACCAAACCTTCCACTAAGGACTACAAGTGTTCAAAGACTGTAGTGCTATTGCTTTGAGGTCAAAAGATACTTTATCTAAGAAAACAGCAATACATGATACAGAAGCCTGTTGGGTAGAAAACCAACAGTACAATAAAATTAGTCTTATACAGCCCCTTAGTGGGCATAAAATTAGTCAATAAGAGTGATGGGTGGGGAGGTTTTATAGGGCAATTAACATGTGCCTCAGGCACAATATTTGCATTTTTATACATTCTATTACTCAACACCTGAATACAAACTTCACATGATCTTGAAGGCTAACTTCAAAGCTGACAACTGAAAAAATTGTTACAGTGGTTCCACCATAAATTCAGTTCTTGCCCTCACATTAACTGTGTTACAGTCCCCTCCTGGGACAGGCCAGTTCTCAGTTATTCCACAGAGAAATGAAATTCCTGCAGTTCTCTCTGCATCAAATGCAAATACACCTGCAAGTCCACATGCAGCTAGATCACACAGGAATCTAAAAGCAGGTCAGGTTAAAGAGCAGGTTACAGCAACTCAGTTTCTTCCTGGTAAGAGAAGGAAGAGATCAAATCTTAAGATGCAGCTTTATAAAGACAGTTATAAATATATCTAACAAATGTGACCACTGGCAGAGATGAGCAATAAATTCTACTTAAGCTGAGCTGAAATAACAAGCCAGTGCTGGTTTATGTCAAAGACCCTCCTCCATCTGCAAGATTTTTTACAGCCTCAGCCATTTCTACTTGAATTATAGGCAGCCTCTAAAAGCTCATCCAATCTTTGTTCCCTTTTCCTCTACCAGATATTTAAGGATTTTGTATTTCTTTTGATCTCTAGCTTAGCCTTATGATGGCTATTCCTTTCCACACTGAATTGAGTAAGGAAGTGATACCTTAAATCCTCTGAAGAAACATACCTAAGTTGGCTTTTATCTGTAACATTTCATGCCTAGGTTTCCTCTCCATGAACTCTCTACCTTCATGTATTCTTCTCAGGCAGATATCAACACTAAATTTGAATGGATAGATTCAGTACTTCATACTGAAAGTTCACTCCATAATATTAAATCTCCTCAGCATAATTACTGCTAAGCTGACACCACTAAGATTTCTCAGAATCAGCAGTTTGAACTATTGCTTAACACACTTCTTCCATAACAGCAATTTCACATGAACTAGATAGCAGGACTCTTTAAGCATGGTCTGCTATGTTTCAGGATGGAAGACTGTTGAATATTAGATAATAGTCTCACATAACACATGAGCAACTCCAGTACTTTGCTGATTCAAAAGCACAGCAAGAGAACTTATTTTTTCACCAAACAAAAATAATTGATGGTATTCTGCTCAGCTCAGCCTTTCTTGTTATCAAAACCTATTAACTAGCACTGAAATATGCAGTTTCCAAAAACACCACTCCTTAAGGGTTATTGTCCAAAAAGAACACTGATCAGGGCTAAGCTTAAAACCACCAATTTTGATATCTAATACTAGACAATATTTACTAAAACAGCCCATTAACTCAGCCAAACAACACAATGCCATCATATAGACATTTGGATATGAAATGCACAAAAATCAAGACCATTCCTGTATTGTATTAGAGAAACACCCTGAAATTTAAATGACAAAAGTAAGCAGCACATTCAAAGTGATAATGCTTTTCCTTCTGGAAATGTACAGTTTCTTTTTGAAAAGCACTGGGGTAATATATTTAATTTATGCAGGAAAATAAGGAACAGTTCTGGTGCTGACAGTCAATTCTGTGCTTATTAACTATTCATAAAACCCTCAATAGCATTGGGAAGAGCTTTTGAAGCAACAGAAAAAGCTTGACAAAGCTTTTATATTAAACATAATATGTGAAACTTTGTGTTTACCGCTACTCATTAAGCAGAAAAAAATTTCATGCTGAAAGCAGCAGCCACACCAAGTCACAACTCAGATTTTTTTTCCTTCCACAGTCTTAATGAAACAGGCACACGGATCCCATCTTTCAGAAGAACCAAATGCATATGGACTGGTTACATTACAACCCAAACTGGTCTTCAGTTACAACTGAAAGTATCTGAAATTACCAATTTATGTAATTTATTAATGGTTCAACCTGTTAACAAAAGCTATTGCTTGTGATTTCATTGAACAAATTTCTTTAAAAATAAAATCTTAAGTTTCCTAGGTTTGCACCATAACAGTCATCAGTTTTCCTCATTTTTATTCACTCAAAATCCATTGCAACATTTTTAAAGCTTACGCAAATTCTTCATGAACTCTTGTGAACTGGAAGTAATTTTAGAGATTCAACCCTTGGAAGCCAAGTTTAATGATGGAAGAAAATACACTGTAATTTACAAACAATAGCAGGGATTTTAATTCTCTCTCACAGATAAGCAGCACTATGTACCAGATGTTTTAAAAGACAAAAGCCATGTCCTGCTCCTGTGTGCTTTATAGCACATGGCTGAAACGTGACAGGGGAAGCAAGTGGTGTTAATGCACAGCACATACTCACAGTTACACAGCACTGTTTCTCAAAAACCTTGGGCTGATGAACAAGTAAACTCAGTGCTAAAGGTGTCAATAGTTTATTTTCTAGTAGTTTTGACCTAGGTGGGAAGAACTGCTGCTTGAACTGTCTCTAAAGAAAGGTTGATAAAGGTTTCTATGGATGAAAATTTGTGAAACTGCCAATGAATACAATTTCACCTGGAGTCAGTCTGCCACTTCTCATATTTGATATATATTTACAACCCAAATTCTTCTAAACAAGTTAGCTGCTTCAGTTTGAACTCTTAGTAATAAATTGAGGAGTTAGAATAAAAGTGTAATATCTATTTAGCTTGTTCTTGTTGCTAAGCTACTAAAACCCAGTTAAGACTAAGACTGTTACAGATTAGTAACTGCATTTCTGACAAGGCAATATAACATCTAAGCATAGCAATAAAGATATAAAGTCACAAAGCAGAATTTATTTCAATAGGGATACAGAAATTCAGGCACTTCCAGAGTTCTCCAATTCACAGTACCCATTGACCCAAGTAGCTCTCACTGCTGCCTTTAGTTCAGAATTCAAAGCTTCAGGAAATGTAAGCACATCAAGAATTCAACCACTGGAATTTGAAAGCAACTATCCAAAGCATCCTCTCCTTCCACTTGCCAAAATCTTGTGGCTTACAGAAGTAGGACAGGTCATTAACCTACCACACCAACACTACATTGGTGATGAGGGGCACACAATCAGCTAGGAAGTCAAATACCTGCAAGCAGAAACTGTATCTCACTGATGTACTTGAAGTTTTAATGGTGGTAGCCAGTAAGAATCTCAGATTATTTCAGTGGTCAAAGTTCTCCAAGGTACAGAACAAGGAACCATAAAGTTTATTCAACATCTGTGTGTAAAGCAGAGTTTTTTTGTACAAGATTCCTAGGTTTTTTGGTTTGTTTTTTTTTTAATTTATTACTGACAGATTTAGTTGGTTGAGTCCCCACACTTCCCTAGGTGCCAATTTTCAAAGTTTCAAGCTGATTTAATCTTACTGAAAAGAATTGATGGTTGCTTTTAGCAGAGCAAAAAGCAAAGGGAATATTGCAGCAGTGCAATAGCTGCATGCAACACTGAGGAATAAATGTAGCTTATGTTGAGACAGACAGATGTTGATGGTGATAAAGGTAAACAGAACCATGTAAAAGGTAATTACCAAACAGGCTAAGTAAGTCACCCATGAATAAGTTAACCCTTCAGCAAATTCAACATTGTTTATTCTCCTGCTGTGGGAACATGAGCCAGAGCATGAAAGATTTCAATTAGTTCTCATAGTGCTAGCACTTGTAACCAGCTACCTCTATTCCTTGTCTCTGTGGCATTGATCATCATCATTGCATCCCCACAGCCTTTTGCATTGCTTTGTTGATTTGTCAGCTGTTCTAGGAGAGCTCTTCTCTTCCCTTCCCCCAAATCCCAATGTTATTCTGATCACTGAAGTTAGGGAAGGAAGGGAATAGGTATTAATTATCTGGAGGAAACAGTTCTGCTAGAAAAGCTCACAAAAGACAAACTAGTAGACTAGTCAGTAATTAAGGGGATGGTTTACTTGCACTGTCTGACCTTACTCTATGGCAAGGTAAAGCCAGCTATGCATTTTAAACATTTGAGTGACAGCAAAAACAAAGCTAACAAAAAAAGACAGGTCATTTAAAGAACTGGAGGTTTCTCCATGCAAAGTAGTATGTAATTTTCTGCATTTATGGTAGACGCTAATTGAACAAACACTGCTAGTACAAATGATTTAGTTCTCTAAAACTCAACTCACCCAGAATACAACACAAAAACAAGTTGTTTGCTCTAAGTGTTCCTAGATGAAGTTGCATGTATTTTATTCAGCAAGTTAGGTTGGTCAGGAAGCTGCTATTGGAAAACAATCTAATTTAACTATGCCATCAACAGATCCAAAAAAACCCATTTGATGAACTGAGAAACTTCAAGAACCTGGAGGCATAACTATCAGCATCTCTCATGGCAATACTTGCACTGGTTATTTGATCCTTCTTGATTTAAAATAAGGTAGCAATTTCATATGAAAACACATTTTTAACTGAAGGAAGACAAACATTTTTTTTTATGTTTTGCACATTTGCATAACAAATGTAAAAACAGCCATATCATTTGAGAGGTTAATCTTGACATTTTTAAACAGTGTTGTAAGGAGTATTCAGTGAATTGTTTTGGAGTTGGTTGACTGCTTGGCCACAACTGAACATGCTGTAAGGCACAAGTGCATGAACACGCCAAAGCAAACATGTAATATGCATTTATTATACACACGCTTATACAATGCGCACAACGTGGTTGATTTATTCACTCCTGGAAGCATGCTCAGTCTGGTACTTCCATTCAGTTTCCTGTAATATTTTCTGATATCTGATAGAGAAGAACATGCTTTCCTGTGTTTGATAAAGGTAATACTAGATTGTTAATAGCGTAAGCATTTATTGGAAACCAAATTACATACTCACCATGAAATCTGACCCTGTCTACTCCTCCTCTACAGCCCATTACCCTCACATTATTATCTGAGGCTGCTGGCATTATGGTTTATTCATATGTATTCACATGCTATAAGCTAGACAAATCAAGTATATAAAATGAGACTAACATTGAAATAAAAGCAATATTTCACTGGTAGTCAGAAAAGTAAATTTATCTGTTTATTCTGAAGTACTGTAACCTAAAGCACTTCTTCACAAATTGAAACATTCTCATTGCAGTCCTTCACAGTCAAATGTTGTTTCTAGTTTCCAGGACACTTACCTCTTAGCAAAGAGATTTAGACTTAAATATTACACATAAGATGAATGCATACAGAAGTTTTCTCCCATTAAAATATAGTAACAGTTTAACTTGCGGCACAGACAAAAAAGCCTTTCTAAATTGTGGAGTGTTAGGTAGCAGATCCCACTCCCCTCTTCCTTTGTCTTGAATCAATGCAAAAAGATACACATTTTGATTAACAGAAGTGAGAATTACTTACCTATTTGTAACAATACAGGTGTTACCAAAGCTGTCTCCATAGCATAACAAAATTCCCTGCCAAACATTACTGCACCATGCATCACCCACAGGCGTATTGGTATCCGGTCTATGGATCCTTCACTAATGGTCTCCTCCCTACTTTCACTCTCTTTGTTTTCCGGCTTCTGAAGCTGTGCCACAGGTAGATCTTGAACTTGCATAGATTCCGAGTCAGCATTCTGGGGAGCCATTTTCATAACCATAAAAATATATATATATATATTTGTTATATCTATATAAATAATACTACCATAACTCCAGAAACAACTTAGGATGTCTCCTCTTTCAGCTTCTGTTCCTTAGGCAAGTAATGCTTATATTCCTCTTGTACAAACAGGTATCTTGCAACTTCTTGTATAGATATGAAACATTAAGAATGAAAAGCTATTTGGTAGGAATTTCAACATATGGCTTGCTGGTTTACTGTGAGTTAGAGTTAAAAATCCATAATTGCCATTCAGTTAATACCAGTTTCATAATTATTATTGAAGAAGTGCTGAAGTTGTTATTCTTGCTACAGAGAGGTGGAAAGGCGACACAAAGAGGTGCTCCACTGTTAATCCCCATCGAGTGGCTGATTAATCTGTAACCAAAAAAACCAAAAAAAATCTCTATCATTTTTCAGGATATTGTGCCCCTCCTGCCTCCCTTCATATACACCCCATTTCCTGCTTCATACTTTCCACTGCTCTTGCCTACCTAGTGTAAGGTCTTTTTTTCTACATTCTCTTCTACCTCTGGACCTCCCATTGAAATGCAGTTACTCCTTGCATTTAAATGATGCTTTACTCATGAGTTACTCCAGTTTGTGGTCCTACATGAAACCATGAAAGAATATATCAGTATATTTGCCTGAGAACACTAGATACAAGACTAACAAATTTTGGGAACTTTAATGCAGGTTCCATTTCAGAAACAGAATAGGATATTCCAGGAAGATGATTCATCAATTACCATACACTCAGACTCTCCATTTAGACTTTAGGAACTGCCAGTTACTTTGCAGTAATCATCACACCATGTTATAATGGATATAGTCCTCAAGCAAGCACGACAAAGTCATTCAGTCGTCAGGAATATATAACTTAAAAGTGTAAATATTCAACTATAAGTCCTTTAATGGGGATATGTGCAGCATATGCATTCATCTCCACTTTCTGCACAGAAGACCAGAGCAACTTGCTCCCACATGCTATGAGGCTTCTGAAGTCCATGAAGATTAGAATGATACAATTATCTCCCACCACATCAAAGGTTATTTAAATATATTCTAACCAGGCAAGGTGAGCTTCTCCTTTACTTCCCCCTTCTGAACAGAGTACCATGTCAGAGTGTATTTAAGCACTTAAAAAAAAAAAGAAATTCAGATTAAATAATGTTTGCACTAGCTGGATGCATATTAACACCTTCAGTGTGACTGAACTCATATCCTAGAACAAAATTCCTTGGGGATATGGTTCCATGAAATGGTGGCTTTGGCAGCAAAGCTGGCCTGAAAAGTCCCCATGCTATAGTTCCCAGCCCTTCAGTTATGGCAACAACAAAAATTGTGGGTTACAGCATAAACCAGATCATTAAGTGGTGAACCTAAAAACGAGCCTTAAGAAAAGACATGTTTGGGGTTTAAAGCATATCACAAGAGCAATTCTGTTCTACTAGAAGTGCAGTTTGGGAGCATAATGTTGAGCACTCTGCTGCTACATATCCTCGCTCCCTTCAAGCTGTAGCTCCACTGGGTTTGCATATAGTTTGTTCTTTCATTTAAAATCATCTCTTTTGTTCTGTGTTTTTTCTCATCAGGCTCCTCTAGACTACCAGAGTTCTCTGATTTGATCACCTCAACAATTTTATTGTATAATTTGCTTTGGAGTTAAACCTTTTAAGTCACCAGACATGTTAAAATAGCCTATAAACACTTGTGCTCACAAAGTCAAGTCTGAAGTTTTAACTGTAAGCATTAAAAAGCTCAGAACTAGAAAGATGTCTCCACCCATTTTGCATTAATTAGTTGAGGCACACTGCTTTAGTTTACTGAATTTCAGCACAGCCAGGTACCTCTTCAAATCTGTCATAAACATCTTGTTCTTATAAGGATTTCTTTCTGCTTTTCAGGATTTGATTTGCTAAGCTCCTGCATGCAGCAGACTGCATTTACCTCCTTCCAGTAGTCAGTGCAATGTTGAGCTTGCCTCAGGAGATGAAAGAGCACAACTCTCTTTGCTTTATTGCCAGTTCTTTCAGCTTGGTTCTTGAAGAACTATTAGTTTATCACAAATATGAAGTACTGTACTAAAACCCCCCACATATCTACTTTTAATAACAAATTCTGGGTCAATGAAACTAAGAAAACACAAGTTCCTGAGCAGAAGCAATTACTTCAATTACAGACTACTTAAAACGTTGAAATTGCTGGCAGACTCAGATGAAATTACATTCAGAAGAATTTTGGAATTTACACATCAGCTCTTACTTAGAAATCATTAAGAACTTGTATGCTGTTTTACAGACTGAGGGTCATGGAAAACACTTCTGTACAACAGGGCTTTGAAGTCTTAATGTGGGTATTTTTTTATGCTTAATTTCCCCTTCTGCAGCTGTCTATGAAAGATTTAACTCAATTTCCCCAAACATCTCATTTAATGTGCAGTTACAGGGAAGCAGAACAAATCATGGAGGGGAAGGCAGTTCATCACAGCAGCATGTTTTATGATGCACTGGGGCAGTCTGCATACACAAGCAGGATGCTACCAGGTTGGGAGCATCTGTCACTGGAAAGGATAAAGAGGCAGGACAAAAGAGATACCTGAGGTTAGCCCATTTGAGCAAGACTTAAGGGATGACTGAAAGTTCTTCAAGTGGAAGATTACAGGAAGCAATCATAATTTGAGAGACACGAACAACAGGTAATAGATAGAGACTTTGAAGCTGTAATTGACACAGATAAGAACAGCAGTACATTTTAAACATGCCAGAAAAAGCAGTTACAGTATTCAAGCAAGAGGCACAATGGACAGGTTTTATCTGAAGAACAGAGAATTACTGTTCCATTATGCCAATTTTGTGGTAAACTTAATGCCCGTCTTCCTGCATCACTTTCATCTGTTTCCAAGTATGTATCCAATACAAGAGCCTTTCAGAAAGGTCTTCCAGGTCTTTTGTAAGTCCTCTTAGGTTGTGCTTATGCTCATTTTACACCAACCCAGACTCGCTTTTTCAAAGTTCATTTTGTATTTGGCAAGTTTCAGTGGTGGCATTCTTCCTTAGTGTAAAGCGAGACAAATTCTTTTACCTGCTGATGAAGTCAATATTACAAATGCTTTTATATGGAAAAAAAATACTCCCAAATGGCATCTACGGAGAAGCTGGATTAAAATGCCAAATCATGGAACAGTTGGGAGCGGAAGGGACCTTAAAGATTATCTAGCTCTAATCCTCCTGCCATGGGCAGGGACACATTGTGCAGACCAGGTTGCTCTAAGAGCTCATCCAAGCTGGCCTTGAATGCTTCCAGGAATGGGGCATCCATAACCTCTGTCCACCTTCTCTGACAAGAGGGTATGCTCCCACAAGGCAAAACTTCTCTGACAACTGTAAAAAATTCTGGTATTGATCACCCACAGTAATTTCCAATATAGTCCCACTTCTCACGTGGTTCAAAGGCTTTACTGTGTGGAGTCCGCCTAGGCAACATGCCAGTGTTGTTTTCGAAATGATGAATTACACCCATATTTTACCTAGCATTCAAGCATACTGGGTACTAACTGTGGGCATTCCTTCCTCAACCAAGAGGCATGGTGGCAAAGAGCTCAAGACAGAGATTTTTCATTTATGTTTTTCTGACCATCAAGCCACACAGTAAGTAAACAATAATTTTAAAAAGTAAATAAGCATAAGAAAGCATTTTTCAGGAATGCCTCTGCCATTCTGCCAGGCACACTCACTGTACTTTCCATAAAGTTTAAAAAGGCATTTTCATGACTAACAAAGAATAAGGAAGTAGAATGAAGAATTTCAGTCATGTAAAGAGGTTCATATTGGGTGTTGTACAGACACTGGGTGTGAAGAGTAGTTTAGACAGAAATAATCCTAATCTTGCTAAGTGTTTATGGAAGGAGAGGACTGATTACACCAGCTCATCAACCTAACTGCATGTTTTACTTTGGCCATATTGCAACAATGACAAAACCTATGAAGCTGCTGTTAATATTTCAACAAAAGCAGCAAGTAATAAATTCTGAAAACTAAGACGTAAGAAAAATTTTACACAAGCTGCTCAAATTGTTTGTGATCTTACCCGTTTTATTTTTTATTACCTATGCATGAGTCATAACAACACTGTGAAACACAAAACAACATGTTGCAGGCTTGACAAGGCTGTATCACAGTAATCCTATGCCTGAAATACTTAGTGTTCAGAAAAAGGATGTGAACCATTGAACCACAAGAAAATTACTGCCTGCCTTTATGCTTTCTCAAAGAGGAAAAGCTGTCCAGGTCACCTTTCTGGCTCACAAAATTCAGTGGTTCTCTTTTCCCTGGCAAGCTCTACAATGCTAGAGATGCACAAAAAGCTCACTCAAGACAGTTATGCAACACAATGCCTCAGGAAAATGCCTTCTACCACACTCCTCAGCATGCTTTTAGTTTGGGACTTAGGGGCTAACAAGAAGTGATTTTGCACCTGATACCATCACCTGGAGGTTTGAAATCTGGTGGTAAACCCATCAGTACCAAAATAAATGGGGTTAAAAGTAATCCTGCCTGAATCTTTTAAGACTGAAGTATTCCTAATGCACATTTCTAGGTATCTCTTGCTAGTAAGTAAGATCCTGTTTGACAATTAACTAGACTTTCTAAACCCTTGCTAAAGCATATGATATAAATTATGCTATGGAGTATGCAGCAAGTTTCAGGTAATAACACAGTAATAAAACTTGGCAAGTAGATAACAGCTAAATGGGCCCAAATGGATGCCAAGAGAAAAATCTCAAATCTTTGAGTGCTTTCTTTCTCTGAAGCCATTAGGCAATTCATAAGGCATTTACTGGTGCAAGAAACCATTAATGTCAACAGGGTTGGTGTGTACAAGTGACAAAACCCAAAATCATGAAGGGGAAAATGAGCACAGTAAGAAAAACTGGAATGAGCACTTTCCATGAAAGGATGGAGATGGTTCTGTACAAAGACTACTGAATATCTAAAGGAATAGGGATTGAGCAGAGGCAAGCTACTCTTTTCTCTCATCCTGGTCTTTAAAGTTTGTTGCATTGACTTCCAATAAATTTCTATTTCTTGTCTTCCAAATATGCCTTTTATGTAATAATTTTTCACATATAAGCATACATATTGGTTGAAGTCTCTTTGAATCATAAAGAACAGGATTCATTTTTGCTCCACTGGAATTGTGTAGTGGTGTAAGGCATACTCTAGCTCTAACTAGTCCTACAGTTCAGAAGAAATCTGCCTTCTTGGCACTGGAAAGAAAGATGAAGAGACACCTTGAGCCATGACTGCATACAAATGTCTTTTCATTATTTACCACTTACAAGGCAAAAAAAAAGAGCTAATAACAAACTCTTACAGAATTTAACTAGACTTTAATGAGTCTGTTCACAGTTGCCATTGGATCACTAACTGATCCTAATGAGATCCTTCTGCATAACACATCAAGAAAACCATAGGCAAAAAAAAAAAAAAAATCAAGGTACATGTACTTCCACTTTGAAATATTTGAGTGTTTGACAGGAAAAGTGTAAGAGTCCAGAAGCTACCAATCTAACAGGACAAGATTTTTTGCCTCCAGAATTTTACATGCCTTATCCTCTGTCAATGAGTGCATCCCAGACATGTATGCCTGCCAGTAACCACACTACCTCACCTGGGAATCACGTTGAACTGACAAGCCTATAACTGCCCAGTCTTTCCATTTATTTGTCAAATACTTACCTTTTCTGCCAAGTTGGTTTATACTAAGGTTTTCAAGTAAGCTGGCCATCTCTTGAAGTTATCTAGACCAATTTAAGTATAACTTCAGTGTTAGCATTGGAAAGAAAAGCATTGTGAGTTTATCTGGCTTTTTCTCAGATTAAATAAATGTTTGGCTGAACACTCCCACCCTGTGTTACAGACAAACATTTATTAATCCTTCCATGATTAAATGCCAAATGGACACTGGGTTCTGCTTCAGCATCTGACTGGCATGCAAAGTGATACATCATTTGGACTTGCGCCTTTTCAAGAGTAAAATGGCATTCGTCCAAGGATAATTACTAACATTGAGTTCAAGTCATCTGGTGCTCTACCATGCCAGCAGACAGATAGCATATTGTTGTGAAAGGGCAGCTCTTAAAGGCAAGGCTGGCCTTCAGCCCTTCACACTCTGGCTATACTACCTCAGAAAAACTTGACAATTCTCAAACATAAGATGCTGATCCATCCCATTTTGCACACATGACTCACCCATAACTGTGTTCTACAGATCTGCAATAGGGACAATAGATTCCACTACAGAGGTAGCAGCAGGTGAAACCAGACATAGTCCTTACAACACAGATCTGATTGTAGCTTCAAACTGTAACAGCATACTACACTTATGCTGGGACAGCCCATTTTGCTAGCAAGGGTCATTTTGTTCTGCAGTCAGCTACTCGCATAGGAATATCACATAAAACATTACTGCCTTATACTGCTTACACTACAGGTTTCTCAATCCCTTGAAGCTGGCATAAACAAGTACTTCCTCTAAAAACTGCAGTCTATTCTTCCTTTTCTTTGCCCCAGTTCCTCACTCCCACCCCTTCCTGCACAGCAACACAAGGTTCTAAATAGTGAACCAGACAGCATAACTGATTTAGGCTGAAAATAAAGTGGAAAAAAAAAACCCCACACTTAAGAAGCTAAACACACCATTTATGAAATCAGCTTTGTTTTCTCAGATTGCATGCCTCCTTACCAACAAAGATAGGACTGGGGTCAGCTAGAAGAATTACTTTGGGTCACCATACACAGAGCCGGTGTAAAACTGCAGCTAACAAAGTTGTCAGTTGACTCCTGTGGCTATAAGGTAAAAAAGTAGACTCACCTTCCCAGTTTAAGAGGTCTCATTTTCAGAAGGCAGCCCTTCAGTCATCCTATGAGGGCTAGCATGCATTCTGCCTCCTCAGACTTGCTGATGCAAGGCAGAACACAACTTGCTTAGCCAACAGGCAACTATTTTCTCCCCAGTTGTTTTGTGGCTCTGTTGCTAATTAATAGCAGCTGTTTATAGTAACAACTGGCCACAAGGGAAGCTGCTTTGGCCCATGTCAAGACAAGTGTTCAGCCACTGCACTAGGAAGAAAAGTACTTTGAAAACATACCTGTAGTTTCTAGCCTGGCCAGAAAAATGTGCTCAGCTAATCTACCTGAAGTTCAAAGGGGCTATATCCTTCTGTGGTCTGATTAAGTTATTCTTTCATAGAACTTTAGACTCAGGAAACCCTATGACTTCTCAAAAGCACCATCATATGAGTCATCAAGGTCCTTGGTTCAAGACAGCAGCAAGTTAAATTCTTGTTAAAGATTTCTCACATCAATGCAAACACAAAGTCTCCTAGCTCCTGCTTTTATAGAATCCTAGAATGTTTTGGGTTGAAAGAGACCTTTAAAGGGTCATCTACTCCAATCCCCCTGCAGTGATTAAGGATGTCAACTACATCAGGTTGCTCAGAGTCCTGTCCAACCAGACTTTGAATGTTTCCAGGGATATGGCATCTACCGCCTCTTACCCTGTTCTAGTATTCCACCATGCTCATTGCAAAACATTTCCTCCTTACACCTAGTCTAAACTACTCTTTTAGTTTAAAAGCTAGTAAAAGCAGATTTTTAGTAGTGGGGCAGAATCACCTTCCCTCCCCTGCTGACCAGGGGATACAGACCCAGGTACAGTTAGCCTTCCAGGCTTGGAGTACACATTGCTGGCACATGTCCAAACCCAGAACTGTATTAACCCTACAAGAAGGTGAAAACCAAACTTGATCAGGACTATTTTTTAAAAATGCAATTATACTTCATAAGTTAACAGTTCCACATGTGAGCAACATTACTCCAGATCTTGAGAAAACAGTCAACCTCTGATTTTAGGAGTCTTAACATTAAACTGGACTAACCTGTTTTGAATTGCTAGAAGTCTGCCAAAGGGAAAAGGTTAAAGCTAACTGGGTGCAGTGCAGAACCACGTTTGACATGCCCTAACATTTAATCATTCAGGTAATCAAATCCATTGAAGCAACAGCACAAACCAGCTTGTTCCACAAGGATACCATGCCTAAACAACTCTCCAGCTGACATCAAATAAAGGTTTGGATGAATTTTACAAGTTTATCTTGAAATCTAGGATTATTTTTTTAAAAAATAAACCCAACAAAAGCACCCAACATAAAACAAAACAAACCCCCCCCCAGTCAAAACAGAACTGGACCCAAGCGCAGTGCTTTTGCATTGTGACCTACTTTTCAGAGTACCACACAATTTAGGCCACCAAAGGAAGGTCTAAGAGAGGGGAAAAATGCTCTTTGGTAATGAAAACATTATGGAGAAATCCACCTCACACAGAGAAGCAGCATTTTTTCCACTTGCAAACTTCTGCTGGCCCTCAGGACTCTCCACACTAATTGGTTGATGCCTTTCACAACCTCTGCCTTGCTGATTTTTAAAACAGGGTGTAACTTTTGAAAAATATATTCACAGAAGTAAATCATTCTTGCAGCTCTCCTATTGACATCCTCACTCCTCAACTCTCCCAACAAACCCATAAAACATCCAAACAATTCCCTCGCCAAATATAAGGTCAAAGGTATTGTGCTGCTTCATTTTGAAAGGGTTAACAAAGACTTGCTGCACCCTTTCCTTGAGATGTATAAAAAAATCCCAGAAGTTACTAAATCCTGGCATAAACAACTTACAACTCTAACCTTGCTAATATTAAGTCTTCTGTAGGACTTTTTTGTTCCCTATAACATGGCCTTGACTAGAAGCCCCCTTGCTTTCTTGGGACACTCTTTCCACTCTCTTCCAGCTTACTCAGAAAATAACAGAGTAAGATTTTTCTGGCTCATGGATGGCAATCTGCCCATGACAGACTTCCCTGATTAACTTTTTCCTGCCCAGACACACAAGAAGGAATAGAAAACTTAAGATATAAGGTGGAGAAATGAAGGTACTCATTACATCAGGGAGAACATCTTTGTAAGACAGCGCAGCTTCATCATTTGTTATAAACTGGAGGGGGGGCAGTGTCATTTCTCCAGCCTGATCATACCATTGGGAGAAAAAGATGTAGAAAACAATGGTTCTTTATGAAATTGCTGAAACAGTTCTGGGAAGCCATCTTTTTAAGAGAGATCCAGAATTTAATGTGAGACAGACCTTATTCATTAGATTGGACATTACACTGATCCCTGAAGGCACAGGCTGTTACTAACATCAGATTACATTGTTAAATGACTCCTGCTTTCAGTAGGAAATACTTTATTTTTTAAACTGGAAAGGTAGTATTACCTGATTAAACTTACTGTTTTGTTTTACTACTAGGTAAAAAAATCTTACATGCTTCTGTTCCCTTTACTTTTAAGCAAGGCATTAAGCAAATAAACAGCTACAGTAGTATGGGCATAGATAGCAATAGAGAAGCCTTCTCATCTAGCAGAAAGCATAACAGCTGAGACCAGTGATGCTAAACAGAGGCACTAATAATCAGTTTTACACTACAAAGCCAAGCATGCCTTAATCATGACAACTGGATCTCTAAGTAGCAGCTTGTACCCCCCAAATTAGATAAACTTTGGTGAATCTTGTAGAGTACGGTTATAGGTTGGATCTAGTTACCCAAAGGGTCTTTTCCAACCTGGATGTTTCTGTGATTCTGTAAAGGCAAGAGTGAGTACTAACAGCTAAGCACTTTCAAAAGAAAACTCCCAACAACTTAGTCACTTCATAAGGACATAAAATTCAAAACCTTACAAGGATGGCAATTGTACTCAGGCCAGCGTGCAAATATGCTGTTATGGTTTGACACTGCTGCAAGTAACTTTCTCTCAGAAAACACACTAATTTGCTGAGACAAGCACAACCAAACTTGAGATCAGTGCAAACTAAGGCCAAATAAACCCTAAAGTTTTGAAGACATGTTGAACTCAAGAGTTAAATAAATTTAAATTTGATGGGAGATAACTTTATATTTTCTCTGTCTCAGTAAGGTAGGACACAAGATGGCTATCATCAGAGAACATCTTAATACATTACCAAGCAGCTTAACTTCAACAGTCTTACCTTCCTGCAGAAGGAAAGACAATATCTAATCCATGGGGGCTGGTAGGGTAAAAATAATTCTATCAGTACAGCCTTGCCACAAGTTTGTGGGTTTTTTTTTGTTCCTTCACCGAGGTTGTCCTTCCTTTTGCATAGTGTGGGAAACAAAGTACACCAGCGCAACCATTTGCAAATTACTCTCCAGAATGAGCAATACTTTCTATAATAGTTTGAGACCAGTGTTTTGCATGAATACTCATCCACAGGAAACAGTCACACCAGGACAAATGACTTAATTTGTATGGGCAAAGTTAGATATCCCTTGCAGATGGTACTGTACCTGCAATGAAGAATCCAATATTTCATTTTCATGTACTGGCATTTCAACTAATTATATTCACTGCTCCAGAAATTTGCAGGCTGGTTTCTTCAGGCTTTAAATGCTTAAGAAACCCAAATAGTGCCAGAATATGTATTAGATAATTACAGAAGCTATTCAATAGATCAAGACAAAAAAGAGCACAGCATAGATCTTCATAAGCTGACTTCTCCTAGCATATCATTAATGTCTGCGAAGTCTAATTCATTGGAATTATCTTCAATTACCAGTCACTAAACACATTACCATCACTCAATCTAAGAAAACTGTTAAGCTAAGTTTTTGAAAGCATCTATAGAATTTTGTTCATCCTTTGACAGAGATGGAGAAGTTAGATTTTGGGCAGATTTTACTAAATCTGAGGAAATAATTACTCCCTCAGAGAAACCAAAACACCACAGAAGCGGGTGTCTCATATTTCAGATTCTCCAAAGAGTTTCTAAACAGCTGTAACTGGTTATATCACCTTCCACTAAATATTCTTATTTCCCTTCAAGCGGACTCTCAGATCAAGCTGGTATACTATCACTATAATAACTTGGCACTAAGCAATCACTTACAACCTAACCTGCAGTTTGAGCCCACACTGATTCAGCATAATTACTGGAAACTGTCTCTTGTCAGCATAAAGAGATCCCTCTTCTTTCATCTCTTTCCCACTTCACATAGCTTCCCTCCATCTACGCCAAGTAAAATATTCTTACCTCCCCAGATGAAATATTAAGTGGAGCTGACTGCTATGATATTGAAAGAAAGGGATAGATGAGTTTAGATATAATTTCTTTCTTTCTTACTTCCTCCCTGACACTCAAGGAGGTCTAACTCCTCCTAATGCAACTATGCTGCAAAAGGGTGCAAAACAATAGTTTCTGCTCAACCACATGACCTCAAGCCTTGCATTGGTTGGTGATGATAGAGAAAACAGCTTTAGGTCAGAGCCGCACTTCTATGGTGCAACACCTTTGGCAAACATCTTCAGTGCCTCCCCTTTTGAAGCATAAATTACAAACAAGTACATTTATGGAGTGTTTTCTCAGTACAGCTAGACCACTCAAGCAGATCCCTGCTCCAGTTTTTCAGGCAGCCCCAAATACCAGTGTAAGACATGTTTATGTTCATTACCATGAAGTAGGGCTATTTAATTTCCTTCCTCAATACTTTAAATAAACATTTAAACTGACCTAATAGTTATGCATAGCCCATATTTTTTGAGTAAGGTACAAGACAAAGAGCCGAAGAATTCACTCTTAAACCTTAAGAATACCAGAGAAATACTTCGGTACTAAATTGGTGCTTGGAAGGGCTGCATTATCACACTGATTTCAGAAAGTATCTACAGCACTTAAGAACAATACAACAAGAAATTCCATAATGAATATTTCCAGCAAAATAGGTGAATTGTACCACTTTCTAGGAGAAAGAAATACAGATAATGAACAGGCAACACCTAGACCAACACAGTGCACGTACAAACCCTCTGCTTCAGAAAAAAAATAGTGAAAAGATCAGGATTTAGCACCCAGTTTATAAGCAGCCCCATAGAAAGCTGATGGTCATGTTTAAGAACAGCTTGATCAGGACATGTCTTGATTGTGGACTACAAACAAATGCTATTTTAGTAATGTGATTTGCCAAGCTGTAACCCTGTAGAATTGGCAGGGTAAGATACTGATACATGCTAAAATACTGAGAGGCTACAAGTGCTTGGCAGTTGAACTTGATACATAAAGAGCTGCTAGCAGGGAAATATTTAGACCTCCTTCCATTTGTGAGTTTGTAGAACTATTTAACGCTTATAACGAAGGCTTGTCAAAATATGTAATTTTTACCTAATTTGGGAATGACTGTCAGCCACGCTTCTCTTATAGGATGCACAAGCTTCAGCATCCATGCCACCAGCACCACACATCTGAACTACTACAATATGAGACCTGCAGCAGTTCTGTACCAAAGCACTTCAGTAACCCGCTGTCTTGTCAGTGCAGTCACTACAGCAGTTCTTACAGCTGACAGGAGAAAATGAAAGCAAACACATTTCACAGCCTAGGTTTAGTCCTGTCATGTTCAGACAATTTGTACCACGCTCTGTCAGTCCGTCAACTTTTCCTGTATGCTTGCTGCAAAATATACAGCTGCCATCTTCAAGGGAAGTTTTACATATCACAGAATACATCTGGTTGGACAAGACCTCAAAGATCATCCAGGCCAACCATCGACTCAGCACTGAAGACTCAGTGCTAAACAATGTCCAGAGATGGTGACTCCATCACTGCCCTGGGCAGACAATTCCAGTATTTGACAACCCTTTCAGTGAATTAGTATTTCCCTAACATCCAGCCTAAGCCTTCTCTGGCACAGCTTGAAATAATTTCCTCAAATCCTGTCACTTGACACCAAAGAGAAGAGGCTGGGGCCCTCCTCACACCAGCCTCCCTTCAGGCAGTTGTATAATATGATACGGTCTCCCCTCAGCCTCCTCTTCTCCAGACTGAACAACTCTAGATCCTTCAGATGCTTCTCACAGGTGATGTGTTCCAGGCCTGTCATGAGCCTCACTGCCCTTCTGTGGACACACTTCAGCATCTCAATGTCCTTGTAGTGAGGGCCTCAGAACTGAACACAGTACTCAAGATGTGGCCTCACCAGTGCTAAGTGCAGGAGGATGATCACCTAAGGAATTCTTTAAGGACAAAGCTGCACTGTGAGATGGGGACAGATCTCACCCATAAAACTGTATGCACTACTGTATGATCTAGGGTATAGAACCTGCCTCCCTTTAGATCCCCAGAGGCATTTTTCAGGAGTAGAGTGGTTAAGGGGAATCAGCATAATGGTTTTGTCAGCTGCACTGTAACTGTTACAAGCCAGCTGGGGCTACCACAAGTGACCATACAGGCAGTAAAGATGCTAACCTACATTTAGCCAGCTTCAATATTGGTTGGCCTTACAAACATTTTCTGCTGGAGGCTACTATCAGATATGCAGTCTTAAATTACCTAAAATATCCTTAGTGAATCAATATTACACATTATAGCAGCTTTTCTCCAACGTCCATAAGGACAAAAATACTGTTGCAGTAATTTCTACTGGACTAGACAGGCTTCTAGTAGAAGAGTTTCTTCACATAAAACTGCTATTTGAAGTCAAGAATGCAAAACCAATATTAATTTTGTTCTAAAATTCAAAGTGACAGCCCTTATATGATTTTCTAGATGCTGCATTGCTGGCATAAAAAAAAAAACAAAACAGGTAGTGATATGTTCAGCCCATACAAGCTAACTGACTGTTTAGAAAACAAAGCTCATCTAATGGTTGGTTGTTTCTGCACAGCTAATGGGATATGAGCTTGAGTACCTTTCCTGATGGTTCCCAGAGGCAAAATAAATTTGTAGTCAGATGCTATCACAGGTATTTCTGTAGGTAGGTAAAGCTGCTTTGATACAGGCAGGCACTGAAAGCAGCATATGAAAAGCAGGACAATGAGGGCAACAGGCAGGACAGCATGATACTGCAGTGCAACACAGGAGTTGGCAGGTTGTCCTGACAGACACTGAATATCTTCAAAAGAAAGGTATCAGACTCTTTGCTTAAGTACAGTCAGCAGAGTCACAGAACAAGCAGCAATTTCTCAGGATCTACCTAGAGTAACAGAATGAAGTCTCAACTCAAGCAGGAAATTTGGGAGATAGAGGAAGCGGCAGCAACTGGACCACCTGACAAAAAAGTTTGTCCTTGTTACTTTAATACTTGAAGAAGTTAAATATTTTTAACAATAGTTTGTGGTGGCACCACTGACTTTCCCCTGTCTTTCCCCACTTTCATTCGGTCCGTCTGCACCTCTGCTTGTATAGTAAAAGAAACACTAGTGCAAGATTTTTAGCCTATATTCTTCACTCTGGTGAGAGACAGAAGAAACTGGTGAAAACTGCATGTAACAAGCTAAAGCACTTAGCTCTTTTCTCAAGTTTTCACTGCTTTCTTTTCTCCAATCCTAAAAGCAGCATGGGTACAGAGTTCTCTCACTACTCCTCCGGAAAGCTGAGTCTGACCATACAGTATTCCAGGTGTCCTATTTGCCGTTCCCTCATCTGTCACTCCAGAACAACTTTTCTTGGCTTCTACTTGCTATAATACACCAATTTCTCCATTTTTCAAAACTGACTTGACATTCAACATCCACGAGATGACAGATGCCCACAGCAGCAACCCAAGCAAGAAGCATCACTAATTGCATGCAGAGGTCAGGTAAAGTATGATGTCAGCACACATACACCTGGGTATCTAACTAGGTACATTTCAGAATGGGATGCTTTATTTGTGATGCAGAGGAAATCACAAGGTGTCATCTGTGGGAAGAAACAAGATGACAGTCAATTTGTGCAAAGTGATGAGTTCAAATTGCAAAACTAATGACAGGTACTCGAATGAAAACTGCATACTACTCAATCTTTTTGGAAGCTGTAAGTCTACTGATTATTTCATTAAAGAACTGCTCTAACTGTAACTGGATACTTTTTCTTATCAGTTTATTCTGGTACAAGATAGTGGCTTGGCTCCCAACCCAGTTCCCATGAAGACAATTAACACAAGATTCCGGTCTCTAACATCAGAAGTAGCTAAATTCATTTATTGCACAGGGAGGTGATAAGGGATAACACCTGAATTATATCGTTGCTTTTGGCTCATTCCTTCACTGCTTGAAAGGTGCCTCAAGGGAACAGCTTGTTGGAATTTACAAAGTTCTAATATGGGTTAAGAAATAATTCTACCCTGTATATTGCTAAGTCTTTGAGGAACAGACAAAAAGTAGTTACCTGTACATACTGATGCACACATTAGTCCAACTTATCTTAAGTATTAGACATGCTTACAGTGTGTGCTGGTTTGAACTAGTTGGAGGATTTGGATTAGAAATTAGACTATAGGCTGAGAAATGAAAACACATGAGGTTGCTTCACTCACAGCTTTACTTAGAAAGAAAAATAAATTGTTTTAAGATGTGTAACCCAAATATAGATATGGAAGATGCTTTCAGATCTCTATGGGCTGTGGCTGCCTCTTGCATGGCTCCTTTTCTCTGCCTTTTGTAGCTGATTCTTAATAATTCTACTAACAACTTTTGCTACTGCTAACCTTCTGGCCAATCTACCTTTGCCTATCTGCTGCATCAACAGGTGGTGAGAAGATTGGGGAAGGGGGGAAAGGTGGTAGGGGTGGTTAGAAGCTCCCTGTAGGGATTTTGATCTCTGGAAGGGATGTGGTGTTTCTGTATTACCTTTTCACTGCATATATCTGTAAATATCTGTTATACATTGTAAATATCTGCCTGTATATTGTGCATAGCTGTAAATATAGCTTCATTTATCAACTTCCAGCCATCTGAGTCCTATCCTGGGTCATATCAAGGGGGAGGGAAGGTAACTGCTAAACCACTCTACAGTGCATGGCAATCATGAGCAAGCAAAGCAAACATATCAATTGAATGAGGCTTTGAACACACTTATCCAGGTCAGACTGGTGAGATTAATTTTGCCTAGCCTTTCTAAAAAGACTCTTGCAAGCACTTGGCTATATTGGATGGTTTGTTATAAGCCTTCTCTGGTTTCAGTTAGAGACCTTTAGAATCAACCCCAGACAACTGGAATTTAGTTACTCAAGATGTCTTCCAGAAAAAAGTCCTGCTACAAAACACATTGAAGAAATTAGCAGTTATGTGGAATTTCACAAGTCTTACACTCTGTGGCAGGTGTTACACATCCCTATACTGAAGCTCTTTTTTATGTATATAATGTATATAACAAGGTAAGCTTAGATGAAACCACCACAGAAGTTGGTGGGACACATTTCTAAGTAGGGTTTCAGCAGCTTTCTAATGTTGGTTCAGAAGAATCATCAACTTGAAATAAAAGCAAAAACCAGCAAACATTTATTCATGGCAGCAATTGAACTAAAAAGGATTGCACATTTTTCAGAGAGATCTGTGGATTATAGCAGAGAAGCAGAACCCAAGTCAGTATCTGGTTTCATACAGATATTTTAACTTTTGTCCTAGTGTTACATTAGAAGTGAGAATTACCTCTCATGACTAATGATTCCTCATCAAGCACAACATTCAACCTGAACACCTCAGTGAGCAAAGCATGTGCTAGGTAAACAGACTGACCCAACTAGAAAAAGCTGGGAGGAGGAAATAGAAAGGACAACAGCCACAAGACATGACTAAGTCTGAAGGGCATGAGATTACTCTTAGTTAAACAAAGGAAGGCTTGATGGTAGGTCTGAAGCAAAAAAGCCCTTTAAGAACCAGCATGAACTGATCCCTCCATCAAAGCAATAATGACTGGCCCAGGCTGTAATTAGAATTTTGGTATATTCTCTACATGCTGTCAGTAACAGCAGTGTTATTAGCCATCACAACTGAAGAATCCTTCCTTGCCATGCTTACTGATAACTTTCTCACAGCACAACAAGCTGAGGCTGCTCAATTCTTGCATCTTCAACTGTGAGCACACACTCTGGCCGAGCTACCAAGTTCCACAGACATTTACATACACTGCAGGTGCAGCGGTGTGCTTTCAGCACTAACACAGGAAGCTGGGGAAGAAAACTATTGGGTTCTTGTGCACTGTGAACAAACATGTACATTTAGTATTTAATATCTTTGTTACTCAAAATTGTTTCAAGTTACCTCCATGTGCTGTCCAGGATTTGACATTTTAGTGACTTGTCAGGGTGAGGAAGCCCTTAGGGTAAAAAATTTCATGGTTGTTGAAGCTTACTTTAATGAAAAGCTTAGCTTGCTCTTTTGGGTCTGTATTTTGGCAGCTTTACTTAGAACACTGTGCTTAGTCATTCTACTTTTCCAATTAAAGTACATCTTATGCAATAAACTGATGTGTTTATTGTTTGAACAATCACCTGCCAGATTTTTTGGAGGAGTAAGATTTGATTAAAGTAGTGCACAGTTGAGCATAATATATACTTCAATGTTTTAGGTTTTAAGAGCCTAAACAGACTTGAAGTTTCTTAATGTCATTTTGTGTAGCAGCCAAAACCTAATAGACAAAACAGGGGCACCACAATCTGCTATCTCATTCACATAAAATGCCTTTATAATTCTGTAACAACTTTGAGTTTCTGTTCTTCCAGTAGCACATTGCTAAGTCCCACATATTTCCTCTATACAAATATTTCAAAAAGGTCAGACTTTTGACCCATGAACTACTCAGAAGTACAGATCATATAGCAAAACAGATCAAAGGGTCACTTTAATTTTGTTTTAAGCCTTTATTTTTAAGCCAAAATATACTTACATATGTGAGTTGCAAAATTTCAAGGGTGACAGCATTATTACAGGCCTGAATCCTTTCAGATACAAAGAGAGACTTATGTAGCTCTAAGTCAGAGCTACTTACACACCAAGCAACTTTGTGCAGTGAAGTTACAAATTAATGAAGGAAAGTTCTGGGCTCTCGCTTACTTAATCAGATGTGATGGAGTCAAAAAGTTTCCAGCCATGACTTCCTGGTTTGCTTTTGGCCTGTCCAATATCTTAAAAATTTAATGTAAGACAAGACTTGGCCAGTATTCTTATTGTCATTTGAAAAGATGTCACTACTACCCAGACAGTTAAAAAGAAAGCAATTTAATTCCTACATCAGTGAGCAAGAAAACGAAGCATACTAATGGCACGGACACAACTACACCAGGTACGAATTAGGAAGTATGCTGGACAGTTGTGGAACCAAAAATAGGGAACTAATATTTATTTAGTATTTATCACTGTCAGGTTTTCCATTTTCCTCATTCTCCAAGTTAAAGGAGATGAAATATTAATGAACTGAATGCTGCTATTACAGATAAACAAAGTGTTGCTTTCATTTGCACAGTGCTTCCACCCTGACCACACTAATTTAGATGCAAGACAGATATTGCATGATGAAAATATAAACAGATCTGAAGTAAACATTAACATGAGATTACTTTTATAGGACAATACTCACTTAGCATTAAAGCTTGGGGAATTATTACCTAGACCTCTCCTTGAGCATCTTTGTATTTTTGAAATACAAAGCAATTTTACTGAGAATGCAATGCTTAAAGAACTGAAATGCAGCAGCTTTTTTATCCTGTTTCCTAAAGGCGAGATCCCCAAATTACTTGGACTGCAGCAATTTCTGCATGCAATGCTTAACTCTTATTCCCCACCTAAACTTGTCTTTTGTAAGCTATGGGGTATTCAGTAATAATACAGTAATTGGAGGGACTTTAAAGTTTGTCTTAGAGGGAAGTTCAGCCATGGGCCACTTACAAGCCTTCTATCAGTGAGAAAGTTCCTAAAATTTCAAAGATCAGTGAAAGCTGTTGGGGATACATCAATTACCGAATTCTCAGTAGGCAGAACAAGGTTTTGCTCCACCATCAAGGCAACTTGATGTCAAGTTCATTGGAGGATCCTGCAAGTAGATAGTTAGAAATACCTATACAGACTACTTAACCAAGAGGGAGTCTCTTGACCAAAAGCTTCTGAAAGAGGCTTAAGGGAACACAGTGTAGCTATTATTGCACCAGTGATAGATTTAGGCATTAATTACAATCAGTTATTCAGTAACCAGCTGTTAAGAGATAAGTTCCAGTTCAGTGTTAAAATGTTGATTTAGCAGCATAGTTAATAAGGAGGACAGATTTTAGTGCAGCTGTGGGAAATCCTGTACAGTGTTAGACTGCTGGAATGAGCTGAGATTTTGTAGTCTGACAAACATATATGTTAAATTATGTCCAGTTACTGAGCACTGGGAATGGGAGTGTGTGCATCTAAGTATAATTTTCCATGAAGAGATTTGTGCATAGGAAGATGCAAAGAAATCTGTTCAAGGAGTACAGAGTCAGGTTTATACTAATCATCCTTGAGACACAAGGCTTTATGTAGACCAAGTGATATTCGTGGAATCATAGAATGCTTTGGGTCAGAAGGGGCATTCAAAGGTCACCTAGTCAAACCACCCTGAAGTGAGCAGGGACATCTTTAATTAGATCAGGTTACTCAGAACCCCATCCAACCCAACCTTGAATGTTTTCAGGGATGAGGTTTCTACAACTTCTGGGCAGTATCTAAGTGTTTCATCACTCTGATATTACTTAGATCTAGTCATGAACAAGCTAAAAATACCCTGAAACAAAAGTAGCAAAGCTCTATTTAAAGGCATCATACTAGAGACTACATGCCCAAGTAAGAATTATTAACAAGTTAGTATCAAGCTCACTAGATGAACATGGGCCTGTGGAAGATTCTAGTACAAGATTCACTGGATGGGTACCCAAATCCATTTACATACAGCTTAACTGGGGATTACTACACAACTGAAAGGCCAGAGTAGATATGCTTTTAACTAGCATTTGAGTCCAGCTCACACTCAGAGATCTCACTAGTACTATAGGGTGAAAAGGCTTATTTTCAAATGGCATCCTGAATCACCACACAAACTACCCCAGCAACCATCTGGAAAAGAATGCATCTTATCTGGTTCAGTAGTTTCTCCAGTATACAGAAATCTAGTACTATGCTGCTGCATATTGAGTCTCACAGGGATCACATCTGGAAGATGACAAATTTGAAATGTGATTTGAAAGAAGAGGAGTGGGAAAAACTCCAACTGTAAGGCAAATAACCATAGGACCAGGAAGGGTACAGGCAACTGTTGAGACAGTCCTCTTTGCAGCCCACTGAATGCTGTGGCAACCAATCTGAAGGGCAGCTGGAGCTACAAAAGTGATGTGATTTTGGAAGCAATCATGATAACTCCTGCACTGAGAAGTATTAGCCTTTTCTCTCTGTAACAAACTTAGAAGCAGAACAAGAGCCAAGAAAAACAAGAAGCCTACATCAAGAGCTGATTCCCTCAGACATTTCAGACAGCAAACAGGACATGGACTAGATGTGTTAGTGTTAAAGCAAGTTATGCATTTGTTTTGGGTTATTTTTTGAACTCTTGGGAGTTAGCTGGCCAGCCACAGTACTCTGAGGAGCAATAGTTCAGACTTTCAAATCACTCCTCTGGGAGTACCCAAAGCCAGACTGCACAGGCCAGTACACTTGCTCAGATGTTCCCCTCAAAATGGGAGGAATGTTTTTGCCTTACATGCGGCTTACCCCTCCCCACAAAAAAACAAACAAACAAAAAAAATCCCCAAGCCACCCCAAAACAAAGCAAAACAACCAACCACAGCCACTAACCATGAAGCTGTTATCCAGAAGCAAAAATCCAGCATCAAGACTTCTATTTAGTTAACTCCTGTTCCTCCTGTTTGTGCTCCCATTTGATTGATAATCAAGTTTATAAGCTAAACAGTGCTCAGATCAAGTGTATTCTGGAAGATCATTTGCTGCATGTAAGTGATGATAGGAAATTAAGTGGCACAAATCTGACTGCTCTGTAGTCATCACTTGTTGGGTTAAGCCACTGTTTTCTGGACATGGTCCAGGAAGAGTGATCATAATTCAAGGCCAGAATGAATAAGATAAGCATGATATGCAGTTTGCTTTTGTAAAAGAGTGCTTTGGGTTCAGCCCCCAGTTAGATCATTTATTTATCTGGCCCTGAAGGGTGATAATGGCTTGTTTTCAAGTCTCCAAAATAAATGAACTGTACTGTATGCAGAAGTAGTCCAGGCCAGCCAGCAGAGGATAGAAAATATGCAGGGTCAGCATAACACTGGTTTCAATTTCAGTTACAAAAACATTAGAGATCTCATTTAAAACAAGATGAGGAAACTCAGTACTCTTGTAAGAGGACCAGTCTTGCTTCCCCAACAGTCCTGACAAAATCCACCTTGGATATAGTTTAGCAAAACAGTTCAGTAGTGCTTTCCTGCTGTTTATACATTCAGGTTTTCAAAAGCATTCTCAGACTATTCCTTAGGGTCAAGTTTTGTTTACATCCTACCCTTTTATGCCTTGATACATGAGTAGCAGCTATTGACTAACAGCTTCAGTCTTGCAAGTGAAGTAGGTCTCAGTCCATTCCCTGAGCACCTCGGGCCCCCAGATCAGTCTCCACTTAACACTGAAAAAAGACTGCTAGCCAAGCCTAAAGCATCAAACCAGGTAGGTGTCCTCAAACTGTAGGAACTACAGTTCAATAGCCTATCTCCTTCATGGATGGGAATCCTGGAAAGCAAGTCTTCCTCAGCTCTAACAGGATTTTGAGAGTTTTATTAGTTGACCATGGTACAGAGAACAACTTCCTATCACCTTTATACCGGAATTCATGTTCAAGTAGACTACATGCAGTAAGAGCCAAACTGAGGTCAGAAGCAACTCCTAGGCCAAACCAAATCATTACCCAACAAGAGCCTTGTGTCCTGACATTTGCCAGAGTCACTTGCCAAGAGCAAGTTTGATGAGAAAACCTGGCTGCTTCTCCCAAGTTGTTACAGTGCAGCATGCCACTTGCAGTCTAAATAACTTCACAGTGCTTCTTGGAAACACCAGCACTAAGGGGCTTTAATTAAGCTATTGTATGCCAGCTTTGCTAAGATGGCAGTTCACAGCACACCAACCGCTCAGTGAATTACACCTTGCAGTGCTCTGAATACATTGCTGACATGCCTAAATTTCAGCTTTTAACTAGAGGCAAAAATCAGCCTTCAGCAACTCTATCAGAGGGCTACATTTAATAGTATGAACTCATCTTTTTTCATGCAGAGTATTTTACTGCACTTGGGGAAGTAAACTGTGATACAGAAGCAGAACAGAATAAGAGAACAGAAGATACCTTCAAAGTCCCAGCTGGAAAACATAACATCCTTTACTAGTGGAAGTTTTGGGTGGTTATTCCACACAGGGCTGGGATCCAAATGCAAGACATGTGGGTAACTGATAAGCTGCTGACCAGCAAACAGTCACCTGACCAGCACTAGCTTAGCAAAAGCATGTAAAGTCTTTACTTCACAGCACAGCTCCATAGCTTAACTGTCTCTGCTTCTAGGCTTCATTTTTGGTCTACCCAGGATCTCCTGCCTGGAAGACAGTACTCAAACACCAGCTCTGTCAAGCTACACCATGGTGTCAGTCATGCTTACAGCAGGCATTCTGCTTCAACCTTCTAGCAATTGAATTTGACAGAATCATTTTTATTTTTTCTAGGGCAACTTAAATACACAGGACTGCTATAAAGTATTGAACTAATTAAAGCAGTTACCAGGCAAGAATAATGCTCTGATTAGAGTAAGTATTTTTTCAAGAACTCAGATGAGTTTAGCATTGGTATACTAAGCCAAGTGATAACCATTGCACTCTATTTCCCAAACTGACCACACTGTTGAATATAAGCTGTTAATAAGGCTCACAATGTGCTGCACATTGAAGGACCAGAATAGTTATCAAATGGTTTAAGCCTTCTAATGGAAACAGCACAAAGCGATGCCATTGTCAGTGTAGTTTTGAAGAACCTCAAGCAAGTAGCTGAATAGGTCACAGCCTGGGCATCTTGGATATATTGCAGGTAAAGGTCATAGGAGTAATCCTTGCAAAACTGAAATGAAGTACAAACAGTTCTTCATATTACCAGTCACTCTGCAAGCTGCTAAAACTTCCCTTTCCATCACATGACAGTCTCAGCACTTCCACAGCAGCTCTCCTGGCAGATCAACTGAAAAGCCCCACTTAACTCACATAACTTTGACTCTGTTCAGCATGCACTCACACTAACCATCACATTAAAGTCAGTTTGAAGGGCAAGTGAAGCTTGCTTTTATCTCAAGCATGACATCACCACATGTGCACTGCTGCTCAACACACTGCTTCATCACCTAATGCAAGTATTTTTAGGGTGACTTCTACTGTTAGGAGTCATAGCACGGGGTTAAGCTCAAAAAGAACTGCTATCCACAGCTTCTTGTGATAGACTATGAAAAAGGATTTCACTGTTTTTGCCTAACATACAAGTAGAGGTGTTCACATACTGTGGGCAAAACAGGCTACCTACTCTAGAAAACTAAACTAAACATCAGCATTCAACTAACAATGACAGCATCACGTCACAGGCCAAGTTTACAGATTAAGCCAGGCAAGATCAAATGCTACTGTGTAAAGGAACTGGAGTCAATTTAAAGGTAATTAACATCTGAGGTCACAGTCTTGTGAGATGGGTCCGAATTCAGCCTGCTCTCTCTAAGCTCTTCAGAGCATGTACTTCCACACAGCACAATAAAAGGGAGTTGCTTCAGAAAACTCCTCAAATAGGCTACCCATTTGCCTCAGTATGAAAAATTAAGGTCACATGTACTTAGATGTACAAGCATGTGTATTGTTTCAGTCCCAGTTACTCCACACTTGGTTGGAAGCCTTGTAAATATTCCACTTGCTGCCCCACTGAAAAGATATGCAAACAAAAGTTGCACTTCATGAATCTTGCTGCAATGTGACATAGAAGGAGCAACATGTTTGCTCACTATGTCAGTCACTCTCACCACCTTCAGCAGAAGATATCCTTTGTCAGCTAAAGGCAGCATCAGTGTATTCAAAACACAAACTGAATTGTGAAATATATTAACTTTGAGGGTGAGGACTACTTTCAACTGCAATTAGCCCCCATAGCATCCAAACAAGACACTGTCAACAGATACTGCCCATTCATTTCTCAGCAACAAACTCTCAAGAGCAGCAGGAGTTAACAGGCATTACGCAAGAGGGTTATCTATAGAACCATATGCTTTCAATTTTACTGAAGATGCCTCAGTCATACATAATTGAGTGCAAGAACTGCTATCGTTTACTTGCTCAGAGAGGCATTAGCCAACCCATGTAAACTGGCCTTGGATATTATGAATAGCTAACTAAGAGAAGTTGTTCTACTGATCCCTTCTATTATATCATGGAAATTGTTATTTTGTCATGAAAGCTCCCTTAAGTGTCTAAGTTAATCTCATTTATATAGGAATGAATCTCTCACTTCCAAGACAGCAGCTGCCACTACCTTTGACAGACATGGGAACTCATTTGGATGCCTCAGAGACCACTAGATGAAGTGTTACAAACTTAAGGTACTGTGAGCTTTACAAACCTACTGTAAAAATGCTTCTGGAAGCCTTTATAGCCAGTGTCAACTAAATGTTTTAATCTTCTGACTGAAAATCCTTATTTAGGAAGGGAAAAAATATGTTTGTTGAACATTATCAACCCAGTATGGCCATTATACCAAGCAAAAAGACCTTGTCTTCTGCAATACCCACGGAGGGGAAGAAGGCATACACAAGCTAAGTCACTGCAATCACATCAGCAACAACTCCTGCCAGATATTCATAAAAAAGCCTGATTTCTGGAGGGAAACAAAACATTCATCAGCTCTTCCTTTGAACTAAAGTGCCTGCCAAACCATATTTCATTAAATATTTTTGTAGCACTGTCTGATCAAGGCAGTGGAACATGATGCACCTCACACTGGAGCAGTTTTCACAGAGCGCTAAGTACTGCAACAGTGCAGTTTCTTCTCATGAATCCTCACAGTGTTGCAGCTATCTGCCTGTGCTGCCTGACCATAAAGGTTCACTTCTTGTTGCATCCTGAAGAAATCTCTGTCCAACATTCAACATCCTGCAATACCTTTCCTATCCTTTCCTTTCCTATTTGTAATTCTCTGCATTTGCCAAGCCCTAGCAACATTGATTCACTCACTGCACCGAGTGCCAAGTCGGAGTCTTGGCTAGATCTTTTTCTTCTATTTTTTCCCCCCTCTATACACAGAGAATACTGGAGGCCAATCACTACCACAGAAAATTGCCCTACAGGGAAAGTATTTTTCAAGGTTAAATGTTTTCTACACCTGCTAAGGTGCTAAATTAGGACAAATCACTGGCAACAAGATCTTAAGGATAACTCTTAAATCTGCTGTGAAAGCTGCAGTTAAGTGTCAAGTAGTTTCTCCCTCCAGAACTCCCACCATCACAGACTAAGTCAAGTGGATCTCAATTGTTTTATGGTAAAGATCAGGTTACAGATTAAGTGTGGAATTATTCAAATGGAAGGCTGGTGAAGTTTAATAGTCTGAAAAACTAGACTAATTCCCATCTTTGGTCCCTTTGTTAAGTCCCTTCCCAGCATACTCACCACCCAACCTAATCTCAAAGGGCCACCAAGCCACCTTTCACATCCCATCTTCCCCTCATTAGCACTCATCCTATAACTCTCTGACCAAGCCTCTTCAATCCTAACAGTAATTTCTCATCTTTTCCCATCCTCTGCGGCCTCACATCTCCTTTGTCCTCACCACAGAGCCGAACAATTTTGATTTTCCCCCTCTGAAGCCCCATGTCTCACTCACCTCATTTCTCATGCCCTTCCCCTCCTCTTTAACATCACATCTCACTCAAGTTCTCCATTGCCTTAAAGTCTTTACAGCCCCACGTTCCCCATTCCCTTCATCCCAAAGCTCCTCATCCTTTTCTCACCTCTCCAACGCCTAACTCCTTCACCCAAAAGACTTCCAGCCTTTCTTTGCCTTCAGTCCCACCCAAATTTCTCACACCTCTTGAAATCCCCCTCACCTCCTTCGCCCCAAACCCTTCTTCTACACCTTCACCAGCCCCTCACCTTCCTCATCCCCAAATCCTTTTCCCTCACCCTCATCAAACCCTTGTCTCACCCCAAAGCCTCCCTCACCTTCAGCCTCTCACCTTCCTCATACCAAACCTTCCCTCACCTTCGTCAGCCCCTCACGTTCCCGACCCCTAAACCCTCCGTCACCTTCACTAGCCTCCTATCCCCCGCCCCTCAAAGCTCCCTAACGGCTCCTTTAAGTTCATAACCCCCTCCTCTCTCCAGACACCACTTACAGTTCACTCCTCGGACCAACTGCCCACTTCCCCTACCCGACACCCATAAACCGCCAGCCCCCTTACCTGCCCCCCGGTCTNGCGACGGCCGGCGGGGAGGGTGGGGGGAAGGAGGGAGGGGTGAGGTCACTCACGGCGGCAGGAGCGCGGCAGGCGACACCGGGCAGCAGCGGCCGCTTTATACCGGGCTCCTCGGAAACCCTCTCCCGCTTCCGCTTCCGCCCCCTCCCCGCGACGGGGG
>VWZI01010877.1:642270-702428 GCA_013396835.1 Psilopogon haemacephalus
GGGCGCCGGCGGTGGTGCAGTCTGAGGCGAGATGTTGTGGGTGGCTGCCGGGCCTGAGCAGGTGTAGTGGCTGTTCTTAGTGCCGGGGGAAGGACGAGCCTGCCCAAACCTCTAAGGCGTCTGAAGGGGGGCTCCTGGCCGGAAAGAGAGCTCGCTGAGTCCCCGAGGCTGGTCGGAAGCTGCCACCTGATCAACGCGCGCCGAGGCAGCCTGTGTTAGCCACACAAATTGGACAGTGACATGGAGCAGTCTTGTGCCAAGTGTAGCTCCAAGTTAACAACTTGGACAGTACAGGAGTGGACGTCCTTTCCTAGCTGTATCAAGACTAGTGTGACCAGGAAGACAAGGGAAGTGATTGCCTTTTCTACTCGTGCTGGGTTCCGATGTTGGGCCTCTCACTACAAGGACAGTGAGGTGATGGAGCGGGTCTAGAGATGAGCACCAAAGCTGATGAAGGGTCTGCAGAATGGATCTGGTGAGGAGCAGCTGAGGGAACTGGAGAGAAGCAGGCTGAGGGGAGACCATGTGCTACCTGAAAGGAGGTTGGACTGAGGTGGAGGTTGGTCTCTTTTCACAAGTAAGCGGTGATATGATGAGAGGAAATGGCCTTAAGTTGCACCAGGGAAACTTTAGAAGAAACTTCTTCACTGAAAGGGTTGTCAAGCCCTGGAACAGGCTGCTCAGGGAGTGGTCAAAGCCCCATTCCTGAATGTGTTTGAAAGATGCGTAGCTGTGGTGCCAAAGGACATAGTTTAATGCCAGGCTTCATGGTTAGGTAATAGTTCAGCTTGATCTTAAAGTTCTTTGCCAGCCAAAACAGTTCTATACCTGAGATACGGCAAACATTAACTCATAATTGTCAAAGTTTTCCTTTATTGTGAGGAAAAATAACACCTTTTTCCTCAAGTTTGGCCACATATGGGGTTTCATCCTGCCTCCCCACCTTAACCTCTACTGCACCACCTCCTCTCCATACGTTCAGCCTAGTGCTTCAACAGGGTGCACCACACCAGGTCATCATTGCCTGCTCTGTGCAAGAGGGCATTTAGCATTAGTTGCATCCACAATATGCTGCAATCCATGCGCAGCTTGCAGCGATTGTATACTTTGGTCCTCGTTGAACCCACAGGACTACCACATTGTAGGCACCCTTACAAACTTGCTGTAAAAGACTACATTTTTTTAGAGCAGGCATATGGGATTTATCCCAAATTACTTAACATCTCCTCACCTTAACTGCTGACTACATTGGGCAGGGTGGCTTAATACTTAATTTTCATTACTTACATAAACTAGGGATGCATAAAGTAGTATGTGAGTAACATGTAAAAACGCACGTTACGTTGCGTAAGTGTAATTGCCAGCTGTTTCTTGACACGCCGTTAACAAAACAAAACTTAAAAAAAAAAAAAAATTGTGAACTTCTTTCTTTGCAGCTCATGAATAAACAAACCACTAAGCATACCAGACTTTAGAAGAAGGAAAACCACAGAAGGCAAAATGGAAGAACTGTACACATCTACACACTATAAAAAGTCTTGAATCTGACAAAAGCACTGAGACTGCAAGCCATAAAGAAACAAAAAAGACAGTCTTTTGTTCTAGAATGCTGTTACTAAGGATTGAAAAGCATGCATGACCACAATCATGCACAACTCACTGTATTAACTGTCCTCGGGTGAGGATTCCAAAGTCTGTTCAAGGAATGATGATTTTTCTTTGGACATACTACTGCTGTTTATAAATACTGTAGTGACATTGCTAGCTTTTGGAAAAAAAAATACACCGTAATAATTCTCTTAATAGTCCAAATGGTAAAGATAAAACTACCATCCCGATGACAGCCTCATGTAACACCTACCCTTGACAGTAAAACAACATCCATCATATCACAAACGAGTGTGTGTAGTATAGCTTAATAAAACGTTAGAGTTTATTCCACGGTAAACTCAAAATGTATTTGTAGTAGTAGAAAAGTCTAATGACTTGTAGTAAGAGAAAAGACTTTAGTAGAAATTTTATGAGATCCTAACACAACTGAGATCACAAGATAGTTGCAACTTTAAAATGTGCTTCATGTTACCCATAAATTTGTGGCAGTCTGGGCTCCCTGACATGTGTTCACTTCCCTTAAAAAAAGAAAAAAGCCCCTAAACTTTTGGTTTTGGGTCCTTTCACTGCATGCCGTTGTCGCAATGCACAGTCCTTTCTTCATCCTGACAGTTTAGACCTGTTTTGGCAATGTCCAGACATGTCCAGATACTTCTCCATTGTATTTCCTCATCTGATTTTCACTTGAGCATTGTTAGCCCTGAATTGAGCATAGAGTCAGAAGGGTAATTTTCTATAAAATATTTTAGTTTACAAAAATCCAATTTTTCATAATGAGCATGAGGGGGTGGAAGAAAAATAATCCAGAGAAGCAGACCCACCTTTTCCCTCTGAGGTTCTTACTCAACTTCAAATATTTAACCCATAATAAATAAATGTATCCTCAAGTCTTGGCATGGGAGACTTGAGTGTCAGTCAAGAGGCTGATGTGCTGTCCAGACGTGTGCTATGTTTGCCTGGGAGATGCGTTGATGTTGTGGGACTCAGAGAAAATAACCTAAACTGTGGTTGAGTGCCAGGATGGGGATACACTCTCCTTCTGTTTGGAGGGTCTGCCGTGAGCAGATCCCTCATCAACAGGGTGGTGTTTGCTAGTCTTATTCCTCGGCTTGATGTGTAGCGAGTTGAGCCACTTCACTGATATCCCCAAGGGTATCTTTCCCTAAAGAAAGCATCCAGAAGTGACCTTAAAATCTCTCTCTAGGACTCTTGATTCTGCGTGTTTCTATTTCATGAGTCATGTAGTCTGAGAAACCCCCAAAGTGCTGATCCCTTTTGCTTGCTTTCACTGATTACTTTGGCAATGACTTAAAAAATAAAAATCTGTGGGACCTCTGAATACTGCAGACCTGCTCAAAAAGCCTTTCCTTCAGTTTTGGCATAGCAACTGGAGCAAGGGGGTCTTCCCTAGTTAATGAGATATATTAATTAACCAGACTCAGGATCATCAACAAGCTGACTGAGTTCTCCCTATTTCGTTTCACAGGTACTTGGCTTACAAAATTGTTATGAAAATTTACTACCCAGCCAAGCCAAACAAACAACACCCCCACTATTATTTTACATGTGTGTCAAAAGAAATAACTTGCCGCAGGCAAAGTGGGTGAAAGAATTTTACGAGGCTGTGTCTGATCCTCCCTCTCCCCTCCCTCAGACAGTTGAAGAAATATTTGTATGATGAAAGGGGTAAGGGAGCAGAGGACAGCTGGTTAGGAATTAATGAAATGTTTGAGCATTATCATGCGATAATGGATTTAGCTGAGTGTTTGCCAGTGTTCAGATCTAGTGTGAATTGCTTTATATGAAACGCTGGGATTCCTACATTATCCAAGCCTCATGAGACTTCTGGGGCTCCTAAACCCTTGAAAGCTGTAACTTAAAAAGAAAAAAAAAAAAGTAATTCTTCACCTCGGAGGACAAAAGCCCACAGGATTGTTTTGACTTGCTTTCATGCTTAATGAAGTTTGACCTCTTAGAGGTTTCTCCTAATAGGGAGTGGCCATGGGTTTGGGAAGCCTGAGGCTAGATTTGAAGCAAATCTGAGCACCCAGAAGTTTAGGTGAGGTCTCCTAGCCTGGACACTTGTAAACAAGATGTGACAAATGAGTCTCAACTTTTACACATTTGGCCTGTAACTTATCCCTAGAGTATCTCTCACAAAGGATGAGATATCTGTATATCTCATGGGAAACCCATGATCTGGGCTTGAAACTGCTGCTTATCCTTCTAACCCTTCTCAAATATATGCTGTCATAAAGCTGGAACTTTAATGTCTATGTAAAATGGCCCATGTCCCTTGATGCTTTTTACATTTTTTCCCCTAGAAGCATTGGGACATTTGTGTTTCTGCCTATTGGACAAGGGCTGTAGGCTTGCAGCAAGCCAACCAAAGATACTTTGTCTGGATGCAGATGACTCTTAAGAAGGGCAGTGAGATACCACCTATGAGTTTGTGACTTGCACCCACACAGGTGGAATTGATAGTCAGTTTATATTGCCTGTGGTAGCCAAAACTGACTTTGAATTCTGAGAACCAAATGGCTTCAGACAGGACCTGCAGGTATAGGGTATGACCCAGCCCTTTGCCCTGTCTCGTGCCCAGAGTTTACCCTTCTGGAGCCAGCTGGCTCTTGTCACCCTAGAGAAATGTCAACAGTCTTAAGCTAACAGGGCACTTAGTGTATAGGGTCTCTTTGCCTTTCTCCTGGACTGAAACCTGGAGTAAAAGGACTGGATACATTCCCACGCCATCCTCAAATGGAAAATCAACGGCTCGTGGTGGAAGCTAAACCCAACAGCACTTAAGTTAGCAAGATGGCAATACAGCCTGTAGGATGCATTTGCTGCTGCTGCTGCCACTTGTGAGGTCTCATCAGGAGCTGAAGTCTTGAAAAATGAGAGTTCCCTATCATTATTTTCCTGGTTTGCACAGCTAAAAAGTGGAATTAACAATTGCAAAAATTATCCTGCCTCTTGAATTTATGTGGTCTATAATTATCTCCACAATAAAACTGTGAGGAATTAAGCTCCAGTGCAGTTTGTAGTTGACGTGAGATGACTTGACAGGCCTTCAAGAACTGTAGGTTTCAGACCTCACTTAAGTGCCAAGAACAGTTAAAATGATGCTAGATAGCATTTGAGAACTGCAGGGCTCACTTAAGTCAGTCACTTCTACCCTTGCAGTGGAGAGATGTGAATCTCTGGGGTTTTTATGCAGTTTACTCTTTCCGTTTCTCACAGCCTGGGCAATGAGCTGAGATTAGTCAGTTTTCCTTCTGAGCTGCCTTACACTAAACCATGACTGTGATGTTTATGAGGTTTCCGTTGCTGCACAGGAATATTTCTGCTTTGGTCTTTCTACTTTTACTGAAAGCCAAATTGCAAAATGGATACATTTTTATTGGGTTTGCAAAGAACCAAAATCCTGAGCCCAAGTTTAAAGTGCAAGAGGCTGTTAAGTCTGAAATTATTTTCAAGTGACTTTTTTTTTTTTTTTTTTAGTGGCTTTCATTAGCCTTATCCTGATGAACGCTTGCCAGTATTATTGCCAATTTACACTGGCGGATGCAGAAAAAGAATCACTTCGTTTTTTGGCTGCATAGCTTCCTGCTGGAAAGCAAACTTACTCAAGTTTCACTTGAGAGGTCTTTGTTCTTTAATGCTTTCTTGTAATAACACAACTTGTCATGGGTTAGTTCACAGAATCACAAAATGTTTGGGGTTGAAAGGAACCTCTAGAGATCATCTAGTCCCATCGCCCTGCCAAAGCAGAATCACCTAGGGCAGGCCACACAGGAACACATCCAGCCAGGTTTTGAATTCTCCAGAGAAGAACTATCCACAACCTTTAGTTTATAGATGATAGCCAGCTGGGCAGGGCCAGTGTAGAATAAAATACTGTATTTTATCTGGTCCAAACACAAGTGTTTGGTCTGTAGCTCTAGACACTGAATCATGACCTCTAGTTAACTGAACATGTTATTTCTGTTCATGTTGCTTTCTTGTTTTGCAGCCTTTTAGCTACAGCTGGATTCAAACTGTGCAGGTGTTAGTGAGCACGTCTATTTTGATCACCCAGGTGGGACCTGAAGCCTCTATAGCCTTCCTGGAGGACTTGCTTTAATCTTTGCTCTGCTAAGGCCTGTTACAACCATGTGTTGTGATTTATCTCATCTCTGCCCTTGCCTAATCGGTCAAGTAGCTAATCAGCATTTGCAATATTCTAGGTCCCAGCATAGACAGGATTTTGAATTGTTTAGCCCTGTGTCATCAGAACTGCATCTGGAAAACCAGCAGTGTTCTTTCTAGTTTTGGAAAGTTCTAGGAAACAACACAGAAGGAGCTACACCTAGGCAAGTGATTTCTGCAGCTATGACTCAGTGTTAGCAGAGGTCCACAAGCAGTTGCAAAAAATAGATGCTGTTGTGCTGACTATATTCAGTGTTTTTTTACATTCCCCTGAAAAAATGAGTAACACTCACCTGGGTGATGGAAAACTGAGTTGGATTGGCAGTGGTTGGCAATGGGATGGAAAATTAGTATGTAAAGAACCTAGTGATTAAGATAATAAAAACAATGTTAAGAGTCTTAGGTGAAGCCAAGTTTTATAGCCCTCGAGCCTTTAGTTGTGAAATTGTTGGCTCTTATTTTGTTTCTGGAATAGAAACCTATTTAAATGACTTAAGCAACCCAAGTTTCAAGAATAACCCTGAGCAGACTGTTGTAGTTGTGACCGAGAAATTGAAACGAATTAGGTGAATAGTTTTTAGTCTAATTGCTTCGATTTCTAAACACAACCAAACAACTTCAGAGCCCAAAGTGTTTCATATGAAAGCAAATTTTAACTTTTAGGGAAAAATAAAGTGCATTTCCAAAGTCCAATGTTATTTGGAGTGGAAATAAACTCCCCAGCAAAATAAGTAAGATTTAAAAATATTATTTGAATTGATTTTTCCCACTAAAGGTTGGGTGAAAAGTGGTGGATTCATCATTTTAGGAATTACAGAATCACACAAAAGGTTAGGTACTAGAAGGAACCTCAAAAGATCATCTAGTCCAACACCCTTCAAAACAATTCTGCTCAGCAATTTCCCCCTTTTCCTAGCACTGAATATTGCTCCAATCATCAATTTTCATGTAGTGTTTGAGGTCCCTCTGCCTGAAGCACAATATGGATACTTCACACTGCTGTTCTTGGGGGCTAGTTTCACTTTATAGCTGAAAGGATGTAAAAGCTACTTGGTCCCAAAAGGAGCAACTTTTTCTCTTCATCCACTGATCATGTGCACTCAGGATGAGTTTGTTCACCCAGACAATTTGATGGGAAACCCTGTGTTAAAAAATGAATAGTTTTCTGCTGGATAGGTCATGCTGACTGACTCATGTAAAAGTCCTAAGCCTTGCTTCAGCTTGTGAAGGCTGGTAGGTAGTAGTCAGGCCCATCTAAATAATATTGTCTTTTACAGGATCAGTCACCCTCCAGTTCTCACTTGTGACCCCTATAAAACCAGCAGCACTTTCTCGTTTCTTGTTAAGCAACTTCATTATCTTCCTCCCACACTTCCCAAGTCTTCCCAGGTCTACAACATAACCTCCTGCAGGGGGACATGGATGTGGCACTGGCCTTTTTTGGAGCTCTGTTTGTGGCATATCCTCTCAAGAGCAGAGAGATGTGCTTTCCTGCTGCTCCTCTTGGGCAATCCCACCAGATCAGCAGCTTATTTCCTTATTTATAAAGGGAGCCTGATGACTAGGTTCCTAACTTAAGTACCTCGAAGATTTCAGGATTGCTTTGGTGGAATCAAATTTTTTGTATTACTGGTGTGGAGTGTGGTTTGTTTTTTTTTTTTTGTTGTTGTTTCTTTGCTTGGGTTTTGGGTTTGTTTTTTGGTTTTGTTTGTTTGGGTTTTGTCCCACCCTGTCTCCTATTATGCAGCAGGGAGCTTTTTTTGAATATGTCAGAATAGGGTTGAACTGGATGTGTGCCAGACCATTTTTTCTGGACTGGCAATGCATTTATGCTGAATGCAGATGGATACTCTCCATAAGGACATCTGAGCACTTACATGCGCCAGAGCACATAAAGGCAAGAGGAGCTCAGAATATAGTCATTTGAACGGAGATTATTTACAACCTTGAGAGCAGACTCAAGAGGTTATGGCTTAAGATAAAGAAATTAATGAAACTGAAAGGAGAGCAAGTTCCTAGCAATAGGTTATTTGGGAGGTTTAACAAGCTCCCTAGGGAACTGCTGTTGCTGTGGAGAACTTTGAGAAGAAATCAGGAGAAATGTTTTTTTGAGGAGTTTGGATTTTTCCTGTCAAGTAATCAGTTGTGTTTCTGCTGAAAAAAGGCCCTCCCTAGTCCCAATTAAACAAGACCTGGCCTGAATGGATTGCTCCAAATTTGAACAAAGTTGTTTTTTTTTTTTTCAACTGGCAAACATTTAATGTAATTTACTCACTCTTTCTGCGCTTCCTCCCCCCGCCACCCGCTGCCACCCAATCCCTTGTTAGTGATTTTGGTCAGACCAGAAGCATATGTTGCAGAATCTGCCAGAAAAAAAGTGTTTTCACAACTGGTATTTTCTTAAATGTCTTTCAAATATTGCCAGTCAGTGTCCTTGGAGACAGAAATCCTCTCTCCACAATGCAACAGGTACAGAGCAGACACCAGACACCTCCTGTTTTTTTCCTATCATTTATCAGACTTGAAATGAAGACCTGCTAGTGCTGACTCCATAGTTCACCTTGTCTTTCACTTTCCTTCTGTGATGCTCAATGAGCCCATGATGTTGCCTGTAGAACTTTATTTTTTCACCCCTGAGGAGCAACAGTTCAGCACCTCAGTGTGGTCTGGTGAGGATGTGACTGAAGCACGGCTAGAGAAATTCAGAGGAGAATTTGGGGACTATGAAGCATTGAACTGAGCTGAAATTTACTTTGTCTTCTCCTGATAGATAGTTCTGGCAATCAGCTGTCAGATGGCCTGGGCCTTTTGTGTTGGTCTTTCATTATCCTGCTGCAGAAACTCTTCCTCTTTTGGAGGGGGGAACATGTTTTGTAGGGGATGTTGAATTTATGTCATCCTTTCTGGCTTGTTTCAAACTTCACTTCCCAGAAATGAGAGATACTACTGCTCTTTCACTCCCTTTTCCCTCTCCTGCTCTGCTAATGAAGTATTTCACCAAACTATTTCTTCCTATGGGTCTGTGCCTTGCCGTTGACTGGAAACCTAAGCCAGAGGTTTTCTTGTGGTATAAGCAGATACAAAGTCTCTTCACCAAGTGGATTTACTCACACCAAATACCACAAAATCCACATTCCAGATTAGCCACTTGAAAATCTTCTCCTCTAAGTGCGGATTTTAACAAACTTGCATTTCATCCACTCTGTGGTTTTGTTCTCTCTCTGCAATGCAGCTGGAGCCAGGGGGTTTTAAAATTGTCAGGAAAGGGGACATACTGTTGGACCAACTTCACGTCCTTGGAAAACACATAAAATTCAGGGACAGGTACAAGCCTATAAATTGGAGTCCTCAATATTTCCAGGGCTTGTATTTGCCTTAGCCCTCTGAGCTCTGTCTGAATTATGCTCCTGAAGCCATCCCCCTGAATACTTCCAGCCCTTCAGACCTTTGCTTTCAATCTGTATGTGACAAAAATTACACAGCTGGTTGTAGCAGACCTCTGGCAACCGTGCTGTTAATGACAGGAAGAAGGTGAAGCTGTTCAGCTGATCTATGGCTGTTTCCAACTCAGCTCACAAAATATTATTAGAACCACAAAAAAACTTTAAAAAGATATCACATGTTGCAGGGACAGATATTCCACCACCTACTTCAGTGGTGATCTGTGTGATTTACCTTATTATATACAGATGCAGAATTTCCCATTATTTTCAGAGTTCAAGGTGGTTTCTCTATCTATATGTGTTGCATTCACTGACTTTACTTTCTCTCCAATGACCTCTGAGTATCTCTTGTCTCATGGAATTGAGTGTTGTTTGCTTGTTCACAGTTTCCTTTCCTTCCGTTATCCAGCAAAGAAAGTTTGTTTAAGTGGCTTTTGTGAACTCTTTCAAGATCCCCAGAAGGATGATACAGGAAACAGAGAGTTTCCTTTCTATACAAACTTCTAGGGTGTTCCCATAATAGCCTGAAATTTATCTGCGTTCAACAGCCTGCAATTGGACAAAAAAATTAATGAACTGTCAAGGGATCGGGCAGAACACAATTAACATATCAGAGAGAGGAGAGCTTGTAATGAAAAAGAATACTCCACTTCCATAGCACCTTTTATCCTATGTTGCCAAACACTTTTCCTTTCTGCGTTTCCAATTACTTTTCAAGTTGGCCATGCTTTAAGCATTCAGCCTGAAATTTTCCATTAATTGCCCCCTGCCTCAAGTGGAATACATTTTTTTTGGAGAGAAGTGAAGTCACACACAAAACCCTCTTAAAAAGTTGCAGTCGTATTTCACCAAGATTAAAGGTAAAGAATTAGTTTTATGAATGTTTAAGCTTTCTCCCCCTTTATTTTGAAGAGCACTTTTGCACCACAGAAGGCTGGAACACAAATGAGATACTCAGGATAAAAGCAGTGCTGGGAATCAGAGTCTGTTTCTGTCTCTGTGAAAATGCATCTGAATTTGTTTGAATAATAAACCACAGACAAACCTCCACTTGAAAGTACTAGAGGGAGGCTTGCACCTTGTTTTTGATGCCTGCTGACTGCCATGCCTGTAGTTTCTGCAGCCCCCCCCTAAAAGCAGCCCCTGTAAGCAGAACATCTGGACAGGGCAACGACAAAATGGATTCTCATCTTTCATGATTTCACCCTGGGTGACCTGGCACAGTGGGTGAGATCTGGGAGGATTGTACTACTGGGAGGGAGGGCAGGGCCTGTGTTGAAAGCTGACAAGGTAGAAATGTGAGTCATTAAAAGGCAAAGACCAAACTGTAAAGAAACAATTACTTACGTATTTAAAAAAAAAGAATAAATCAGATCTGGAAGGCAACTTTGCCTCGTGGTTGACACTCCCTACAAAAGCACCATGTTATTCCAAAAGTCTCCCATGAGATGAATAAGCCCTGCCAGGAATAATCAGAGATCTGGAATTGTATAATTGCTCAACTAAACGCAGGCAGAGAGCAGATAGGGAACCTGTGCTTTGTTTTTCCTGCCCACTTCCTTGAGTTCAGGGCTGTGCAGTGCTCGGAGTGCTGTTGGCTTATATTGGCCCAAGCACTCAGGACATCAGGGAAAAAAAAAAAAAAAATTCTTAGTAACAGCTTCACAGTATCTGTTGTTTTTAACTCCATTCATAAAAGCAGTTAGCTGTGCTGTGGCAAGGCAGGCCAGTACGCTCAGCATGCTCATGTCTGAGCAGCAGAAAGCTCTTGACTTGCTCCGAGCCGAGCGCCGGCAGATTCATACCCTCCCAGCACTAATCCAGCAATAAAAAAATGGCTTTAAGCCACTTCAGACTCTAGTGCTCCCATTAGTATTCTCCAGTTACAGGGATCAAAGCGCTACGAAGGGCAGTGCAAGCGAGGGGAAGGAGGAGATGCAGGCAGCAGTTTCCTCTCCCTCCTAGAGGGTTTTGGTTCATTTTCTCAGGCAGCAGAGACCAAGTTTGGGGAGCAGATGTCGCAGCAGCATGGCTTGGATGGTTTGATGCTGCCATGTCATAGGAGTCCAGTCACTGCATCGGACAGTCATAGTGGCAGGGCTGTGGTGCTTTTATTTTGTGAAAATTCATATCTGACCAAAAATCAGATACTTAAATCTCCTGGTGCTTGCAATGACCAGTCCCAGTGCAGAACTACCTAGCTCTGCATGGCCACAGGCATGAGCTGATGTGAAAATTGTTTGGGTAGCATCAATTGGCATTTTAAAATTAATTTCCTAAAACAGCTTGGGGAAATTGCTTTTTTTTTTGTTTTTTAATCGGGAAAAATATTTGTCACTTTTAAAACCACAAGTTTTGTGTTTACTGAGAAAGGGCTGTCTTTAGCAATGAGAACCTATATTTTATTCAAGCCAAAAATTTCTTGTGAAACAATACTAATTAAAATATGCTCTGAGCAAAAGTAAAGAGGTTCTGCTATAAAAGCTCAAAACTAAGGAGGATGGTCAGTCACGTATTTGGAAGGTTTGGAAAATAGAGTGTGGTGAACCTCTGGTACACTTACCTTGCAGGAGGGAAAGCTACTAGGGATTTAATCAGTTCCCAGAAATACCTATGGCAGAAGAAGGTTCTAGGTGCCACCTGTGCCAAGAAGCTGTCACTGTCTAATCTATTCAGCAAAATGCTTACAAGAGCTGTTTGCTGGAGACAGAATCAAGAGATGTGCCCACTGGAATTAAGGATCAGAGGTTAATTAGCTATAGGAACATCCTACTGAGGAAGTCATCCCATGGATTCCCATATGATAGCTTGAGGGCATTGTCATCAGAAGTTTTAGGTGTCCAACTAAGCAGCTCACCACGTTGTCGTGGAGATAACCTGTTTTTCTGCTGATTGCAGAGGGAGACCAGGGCTCCTAACTCAGGTACCCAAACCTCAGGGCTGTAAATACCTCCCAGGTGCCTGCTGCAGGACTGTGCCCTACTTATGTGTTTCTATGGGAAAGAGCCACATCAGTTCTCTGGAAAAAAGCAAAACAAGGACAAATATGTGCACTTACACTGGTCTGTTTTAATTTGCATCCAAATTCTATCAACTTTGGCTGTCTATTTAAAACTTAAAAAAAAAATTATTCCCCACTGGCCTGTTTCTGTGCTGGGGCACATGTTGCTTTATTTTCATTTATTTTGTTTGGCTTTGTTTGCTTTGTTTCTTTTAATAACAGTTCTGTGGTTGTTTCACAGTCCACCTGATGATATACTCATCAGTCTTGACACAACAGGACACAGAGCTGAGCAGTCTACTTGCAGGCACTGTTACATGAGGTTTTGGAGCTTGCCTTGTGTTGAGGAGAGAGGGAAGGAGACTGTGACATAATCTCTTTGGCTGCCACACTATGCCTCAGCTTTTTAGTGGTGGCTGTGGAAAATGAATTGATGTGCCTTATTTCTTAGCAAGGTCACCATTTTGAGGCTGTAAGGGCATAGCCTTTTCCTACTTGCAGGCAGGACACACGCCAGATTTGCTTGTCCTCTCTTCAGATGTCACCATATCTGTCACATGAGCACACTGCGGGTGGGGAAATACCCTGGCTGCTCTGAGAGCAGTGCCAATGGCTGCCCAACCTGTTTTCTTGCAAGTAAATCTATGAATACAGCCTGACGATTACTCGAGGTGTAATCTAAACCCAGTCTTCAGAGACATGGCTCCTGGCTGAACTCTCCTTGTCTCTTGCAAAGGCTGAGCAAAGGAGTTTCATTAAACCAGCCATGAAGACAGGGTTGCCTCATGTAGCAGTGTTCAGGAAGGTGCACAATGCTGCATCTCTCTTGAGGGTACCAACTTCTTTAGCTGTTCTTCTGCATCACTCTTGTGAGACCCCATCCAGAGTGCTGCATTCAGCTCTGAGCCTCCCAGTGTAAGAAAGGCGTGAACCTGCTAGAGTGGATCCAGAGGAGGGCCATGGAGTTGATCAGAGGGTTGGAACACCTGTCCTGCAAAGACCCAGGAGACTTGAGGTTGTTCATCTTGGAGAAGAGAAGGCTCCAAGGAGGCCTTTTAACAGTCTTTGACTGCTTAAATGAGGCTTTGAAGAAAGCTGAGATGGACTCTTTAAAGGGCACGTAGTGATAGGACAAGGGGTGGTGGCTTTAAACTGAAAGAGGGTGGATTTAGTTAGGTATCAGGAAGAAATTCTTCACTGTGAGGGTGGAGAGACACTGGAATAGGTTGTCCAGAGAACTTATGGATGCCCCATCCCTGGAAGACTTCAAGGCTGGGCTGGATGGGGCTTTGAGCAGCCTGACCTAGTTCAAGATTTCCCTGTTAACTGCAGGGGAGTTGGACTACGCATCCTTTAAGCTCCCTTCCAAACCAACTCATTCTGGGATTCTGTGTTTCTAGTAGTTGCTTGGTGGTCGGAACAGCTGAATGGAGACCATTTGGATACACAGAAATGAATTTTTTTCCTGGCACGGAAGCCAGAGCTGATTCTTTTAGGACATGGAGTGCCTGAGATTGGCCTACATTGAGCCCTGTCTCTAGGCAGTTTAGTCTTGCCAGCCAGAAACTTATATGGATTTACACTTCCATATGCAACTGTTTGATAATCATGTTGCCATGGCTACATTTGAGTCTTGCAATAAATGTGTAATTTCACACATTTACATCAAAAGGAACTCTGGGACATACAGCTGTGTAACACAGCAAGCTGAGATCTCTCCGTAAGCACTTTTCAATTTTTAACACCATACTATTGTACTCACTGGTTTTTTTTTTTTTTCCTTTCTTTTTTCAGGAGGAAGTGAGAGATACAGGGCAGGTTTAACCGACTGGACACCAGGTTATTGAAGTCTTGTCTATTGTAGGGCTTCTTTAATGCTGGCATCAGGGCAATTGCCCTGCTGGGGTCTAAGCAGCCATTTCCAGGCCAGCGCTGGTTCAGTAGCCACACCTACTGCCAGTGGGCCTGGGCACTGCAGGGTACTGAGACTTTCTGCAATTCAAAAAAAAGCAAAGTTGAACACAAGGTCCTGGTGTGCCTGAAATTCAGGAAGAAGGACTGAGATAAGAGTGTAGCATGAGGCTCTGCTCAGGGATACGATACTCTCCTCTGTTCCCACTTTGGTCTCCCATCTCCTTTTCAGGTGAGTCCTCGCACATATTCCTCCCTGGCTCCTTGTCTTCTCTGTTCCACCCTCTGCTATCAAAGATTGCTCCCTATCTCACCAGCCACCTTGTCCCAGTCTCATTCTCCCACCACTCTCAGGCTACCTTCTCACCTGTCCCCCTGGGGTACTGTCTCCCAAGTACTCTCCTACAGATTCTTGTCCTACAGACACATTCTCTTAATCCCATGGGTAGCTTTTGCCATGGTCCATGCCTCCTTCTGTGTCTCTGGCAATAGTCAGTGGGCAGGTAGGTGTAATAATAGAGAGGGGCTGATGGCAGGGGTAACGGACTAGAGGCTGTACCAGCTTCAAGCCACAGCACCTGAATGGTAGAGATGCAGTCACTGAGTGTCAGATCCAGAGAGAAATTAGCATCCAGACTCTATGCCTGCTGATTTAAACAGATTTTTCAGGAACTCAAGACTTGGACAGTTCTGCAGTTCTGCCTTTTTTTTTTTTTTTTTTTTCCCCCTATAGCAACAGTATCTGGAACAGTGTCAGCACCAAGGCAGAGCTGCAGTTGAGCTCCTTCTTGCTCAGAAGCACAGAGGTGTTGGAGGATCTGTAGCGGTAGCAGAATATGGGCAAAACAAATGCTCCACTTCGTTCTATGAATTTACTGTTGTGTAGAAAAGAAATTTGCCTGAGACAAGGGCCCAGTACTGACAATTTCTGTGAGAAACTGGAAAAAGTTAAAAATACTGGAAAAGCTTAAGAGTTTGTGTTTTTTTTCACAGTTGTTTATACAATTGGAAAAGTTAAGTAAGCCTAATTATTGAGGTTTTAATGAGTCACCACCTTGCTGTTATTATTCCTGGTTTCTGTTGCCATAGGACAAGAAGCTGCAGCTGGGCTGAGCTGTGCTACTCAACAAACCCTTACATTTGCTATTCCAAGATTGAGACATAGGAAAATACGTGTACTCAGGTAAACAGAGGAACATGGGGAAGGAAAGAAGTGTTTGTCAGTGTGTTGTGTGGCAATCAGAGCATTATACTGGGGACAAGATAGGTTTCTATCAGGGACTTGGGAGAATTTTGTGGCGGTGATTTTTTGATTCTTCTGAGGAGCCCTTCTGAAGACATGGTAGAAGGTATGAGGAAGTTGAACACATTTCCTCCTGGCCATTGTGGGCTGGTTGTGGTTGGAGATGGACATAGTTAGAGAAGTCACAGGGCTTTGAGAGTGAAGACCTGAAACTAATGTTATGGGAAGGGAGGAGCCAGTGGAGTGATACTGATTGGGAAGGAAGATAGCAGAGACAGGTTAGGAGAAAAATCTCTGTTGTAATACCCTGAATGTGTAAGAATGAAAGCACAATAAGGGCCATGGAAGGTTTAACTGCAGCCTAACTTCATGAACCTTGAAAGAGAGGTGTGAGGTGGAACTGAGGGGCCATGTCTGCTTGGCAGATAACACATCATGTTGGCCACTGTGGTTCTAGAAGATTTAAGGAGGAGGCTTGGGAGAAAAAGGATGTAAAAACCTGTTTTTTTCCAGGAAGATCTTTAGACGATTAATAGATATCTGTGAGATATCTTACCTGGGATGAATACTTTGTGCTGGCCTTTCCTTAGCGAGAGGCAAAACAAGGCCACAGGATAACCTGAGATCTCACTGGAGGAGAACATGCTTGCCTATATGTTAGAGTGTGTGCCAGCTCAGATCTACGGTTCAGAATCAGTGGGGTGGAGGCAGGAACATGCTAACCCTCAGTGTTTCATTGATTAGTTTCAATTGATCAGTTGTGTAGAAACAAAACAAATGAAGTTTCCAGTTGCTCAGATGTTGCAAAAGGTGTCAGGTTTGCTTGCAGCAAGTTCATCTTTTTCAGCTGACCCTGCACTTTCTGTTCCCTTTCCAGATGACAGAGAAAAGAATTTTTTGAGATGGACAGCTGACTTCAGAAACAAAAGGGAAAATCTGCTAGAAGATTGGATTGTCAGACAAATTTTCTTTCCCTCTTAAATGCTTGCAAGGGCATCTGCCAAAACTGCCACAAGAGCACAAAGGAGTATGCACAGAAGTGAGCTGCCCCAGGAGTGTGAAGGTCATCCTGGAGCTTTTGTGTTTCCGCCAGTACAGTCTTTCCCTGTTAGTTTTTTGGCACAGACTTTTGTCTTCCAGTCTGCCAACCTATGCACCTTGGTTTCCAAAGCCTGGGCGCAGAGGGAAGCCCTCACCTTTCTCTCTCTGGCATGGGTAAAATGTGTCTCTACTTTTCACGGCTACTAGAATCTGGCCTTTCCTGCTCAATTAGCTGTTTCCCATTATTTCCCAGAGCTTGGGTGCTGAATTCCACCAAGGCTCCAGAGGGAGATTAGCATCGACTTGCCTTGGCCATGGATGACCTTCATTCATTGCTCCTAGAGGATCAAGGAGGAGAAGGAAGGGGAGGGTGAGCTACAGCTAAATCCTGTTCTTGGATCTCTCTTCAGGCAGTAAAAAAAGGAGCTGTGTGCCTAAATGAACCCAAAAGGCACCACAGCGTGAGGCACATCACATCCAAGCAGGACGTGGTGGCCTCTTCCCAAGTGTCTGAGCTACCACACACTCCGGCCATGTTCCAGCAGACAGCACAGCCGAGGGACACTGGGGATATTCAGGGCTGCTGCCAAGGGGCTGAGCTCCCCTCTGGATAACTGGAAGACAGCAAAAATACAGGTTGTGAATGCTGTCTGGAGTGAGTGACCTGGATGTGTCTGTCCAGACTTCACACAAAGAGGCAAGATGGTGCCAGCTCCGTTGCTCAGAGGGCTTTATGCTGGAGGCCTAAGCGGATACTGTACAACGTGTGGAGAGCCACAGCTCTTGCCCAGCCGCAGAAGAGGTCACTGTTCTCCTCGGTCCCCAGTGCGGCTCCGCGAACCCATCTGCACAATAGACTTGTCAAGATGGATGCCAAGAGCATCCAGCCTCTCTGACATTACTGCCAAAGCTTCCTCTGCAGACTTAATGCAGCTCACTACGGGGGAAATGGAGATGCTCAGGATGTTCAGATGAGAACTGTGTAATATATTAGCAGTTGTAAATATTTTTTCACTCTTGAGGCCTCTTAATTTTTGGGCATAAGCATGCCAAGCCCACCTTGTGCAGCACAACTGTTGTGATTTTCATAGCTTGCTAAAGCTGTGTCTTCCTTTGTGTGTTTATCATAATTTTCTCTGTTGGCTTGTGCGTGTGAGAATTGTTATCCAGAACTCCTTCTCCTCCTTCCCAAAGCACAACAAAACCTCTGGCAACGACAAAGAATACTTGGCCCATCCTCTCCCTCACCTAGCAGGTATTTGCTTGATGTTAGTGAACAAAGGAAGCAAGCACAGGAGTCTCCAGCTGATGAGACTTCCGTGATCCCATCCAGAGACTGCTCCTGTACCTGACAATTAGCTAAGAATGATCTCAAATCTCTGAAATAGGTCTGATGGGACAAGTAAAGAAGACCTAGAAGGTTACTCAGCCTCCAGCATTGGACAGGGATGGGACTCAATCCACTTTTGTATGGCTATGGGATTTGCTCCTTCTTTCCCTTGTAAAACTGTGTGAGGAAACAGTTTTCTCTAGGCCTTTGCAATTTGTGAGCATTACTTAGTATGTCACATTGAAAATCAAGGAAAATAATGTCTATTTTTTTTTTCTTTTGGACGTGGCTCAAGTTTTATATATATATTTTTTTTTAAGTTAAAATTAGGGGACTTTTCAGGGTGATTGAATTTGGCCAAGGAAGGGCTAGAATATTTGTTTTCTACTGAATGAAAGAACATGGGGATTTTTTGTTAGACTGTGTAGAATAAATACAACTTTTCCACTGTCTTTCAAATCAGAGCACTGTACAGAGTACCAAGGGGCAGACTAGTGAGAAAGACAGCTTTGAGTTTGCTTCCCTCTCCCTCCTGCATACAGAAATGAGAGACCTGATGAGACTGCAAGCTCAGATCAAAAAAGAGTGGCTGCCAAGGAGCAGAGCAGCTCCCCTAGACACATGCCTCCAGCTCTTCCATGTGGGAAGGAAGAGACTGTGCCCACTTAATTCTTATAGTTAGGAACAAATATCACAGGTCCATCACCCACAACTAACCAAGATATACAAGAAATACAATTTATGTATCTGATGATGCATCCTGGCTGCCCTGAGGACAGTGGAATTTGATAAATTAGACCAAATACTGCTTTTAAAAATGCCTATTTTTGCAGTAGCTCAAACTCTGTGTCAGAGTGTGCACAGGCTACATTGGACCAGAAGTGTGTGGGATGTCATCCCTGGTTCTACAGACACTATCCATTTTTGCTCCTCATCCCTTTCTTACTACCAAGAATTTAACTAATTTAGTAAAATCTCATGGACATCAGTGCCAGTGTTGAAGGATCAACACTACTTCTGCAGTACAACCCACTGCAAGCAAACTGTTAAGAGTGAGAGGAGGAAGGACATGCTATTAGACCTCAGCTTTCTATAGAAAGGTGAGATCTTGTCAGATTTCTGCAGAACTGGTCACGTGGAATGGTTTAGTGCTGGATTTTGTGGCCATGAGGATACACTGCTCAGAATCTGTACTCACCAGCATAGAAAGATTAAGTGATAAGCAAGAGCACTCCCACCCCTTACAATTAGAAAAAAAACCCCAGGCTGGCATGAGATGGTAAGTGCTGTCGTGTGGTGTTCAAGGAAAACTTGTTTGCGTGGGATGTGCTGGAAAAATTGCTCAAGAACAGTGCATTCTCATTAAAAAATGATCTGGCTGCCGTTCACGTCAGTGTTTTTGTGCTGGCTATGTGGTTGCTTCAGCATATGCATACAGCTGCTGTCAAGGTGTTTGCTTTGTGTGTAATCTAATCCCCTTGCTCTGGGGTGTTGGAGGTCTTTGCTCTCAATCTAGTTTAGGGTCTGGATCCATCTTCTCACAGCAGCGTGCTCTGCACAACTAAATGGCAGAGAAACCCTGTGGATGTCAGTACAGGAGAACATCTCAGACAAGATCAATTTGCTAGTGGTGGTTGGCTTCATAGTGGTATGGTGGAAGGACTAAAATGCTACACCACGTTCAACAGCAGATTATAACTAGGTTTCCAATCCCTGCCAAGCAAAGAAGTGACCATACCACAGAGCTGGATAAAGAGATTCCTGGAGATCTAGATCATGAATCAGCATTAGGTGCTGGAGGAAATAAACAAGAAGAATGCTCAGTCGTTGTCTGAAGCCTACTTCCAACCCCTGCCTGGCAAACTATCAGCAAGTCGTGAAGGGACAGGCTTCACTTTATCTCTCTAAGTGAAGGATGGAGGTAAAAGACATCTGGAAGGTCTCCTGACAGCAAGAAAGCTGTACTCTGTCTCTCCTACACCCTTTTTGCTTTCCTACCACCAGATCCTCAGCTCTTCTGAAAATAGCAATGTTGTTCTATGCTTGGTTCCTGTAATCTCTTCAAGACTAGAAACATCAGCACAACTGCCACCAAAGCCTGCAGCACTCAGTCCCTGTGGTTTCACAGAGGAAGGTTTAATAGACATATTTTAATATGGTTGCTCAGTACAGAGGACCCTTTGTCCTCACAGCATTAAACACAGTAATACAGACCATAAATTTAGTGCAAAAGCTGTAGTGAAATAAAATGAAGTAACAATCCATGGCAGACTGCTGCTTCTACAGAGGAACAAACATCCTTACATTGATGAGTGGTTTGGTTACAAACTTCCAGAAGCAGCCCCTGGGAATTAGAGCAAAGTAAAGTTAGGCAGGAGGAAGGTTGTACTTAATGTTCCTTGTGCTACTGCTTTTTAAAAAAATTGCAGCAGCTGCTCTCTTAGTTATGGAAGGAGAGATGCAATAGAGTTTGCAATGGGAAATTTAATAGAGAAGTGGAGAAGAAGCAAAGGTCCTTTTTCTTGCAAGCACATAAAATCTGTTGTTTGTGGTGAGTACAGGGAGTAATGAGTTAGTGTAGGGAGCATTCCCTGCCACCACATGTATAGGTCTTTACATACCCTTGTCCCCACCATGCCCCAGGAACTGTCCCAGCACACACCAGTCCATCTCTCCCTTATGATTTCTGGGTGCCTCCTCTCCAGGAGGCTTTGCTGCTGTTTGCCATCCTTTCCAATCTCCATCAGCTCTGACAAGTCTTCCTCCTTGGCATTTTCACTACGTCAACCCAGCTGGAGTTGCACATTGACTCACACCTCGCATCCTTGCTGCATCCACCCAGGAGGTCCCCTGGTAGCACTGGGCATTCAACACCAGCTTTTGAGAAACAGGCACCAGATTTAGATATGAGATGCCCAAGCCTGTGAGCACTGAAAGCACCAGGATCATCATGTAAACCCAGACAAGGCTCTCCTTTTAAAAACACAGCGCTGCGTAACACTCATCAGTCTATCTACTGTAATACAATGGGTGCAAACTCAGACTCCTGGTACAAGCAGTGCACACCTTCTACCCCCAAGCACAGACACACACACACACAAAACCGGGGCATAAAAAACCTCCCCTGGGACTGTGCCATTTTGCTTGCACAAACAGCAATTCTGGAAAGCCCTGGCACTCAGATGGCAGGCAAGACATCTGGTTTCAGTGGTACACATCACCGTGGTGTCTGGGCTTTGTAAAACAGGCCCTGTCTTTGAAAATATTTATTATGATTATGCTTATGGTTATTACTTATTTAGACAAGACGAGCCCTGCACGCTAAGGGCTCACCTCTCCTGACTACCTCAGAAGGTAAAAAATACTGAACCATGTTCCCCTGCCCTGAGATTATTCTCCCATTTCAAAACACCAACCTGGTCTGATAATTCTGCATCTTAACCAGACTCCCAGGCTGCCTCTTTTAGCTGACAGCCAACATCCTCATCCCAAATTAACCCGACCAAAACGAGCTGCAGCAGAATTCACATAATTGCGCTTCTTACTCCAAACAGCACAATTTACAAAAGGGATGTTTCCTGCAGTAGCCAGACCTGCAATATTCGTAATTCTTAAGATAGGGGTTGCTGCAGTGTCTTTATTCTCAGATACCACCTTTAATCTCACATCCTGCCTTTAGCAGCACCTGCCAGCTGCAGCCATCCTGCAAAATGCCTTCTTTCCGTCCTTTCCCAGGCAAGCAAGACAAGAGGCTCCAGTAGGAGCAGGCAGAACAGTTTTGGGTGTGTGTTTTTTTTTGTTTTTTTTTTTTTTTTTTTTTTTTTTTTTTTTTTTTTTTTTCCAGCAGCCACCCGGCAAGAGCTGCATCCCCCCTTGGAGACAGACATGCAACTTACACCTGCATTGGCAGGCGTGGAGCACTCACGTTGACGGCAGCGCAGATCCCTTTGAACAGTTTAGCTGCGATTCATTTTTAACCCCGGCCAGCGGATCTAAGCTGCTGTCCCCAGGGATGGAACTGGAACGGAGGTGCCTGCGTGACACCGAGGCATCCAGACGCCGGCTTGCCAGCTGACATGTCAAATCAACGTCGTAGTTAGCAAATATATCAACAAACCAAGCCACCGAGCGGGCAGCTCACACATCAGTGGGACCAGCTCTCTGCGGCTTGTGGGGGGTCTGCTACCCGGGTAAGCAGCTCATGCCCCTGTGGCTGCTCTTGGCTTTGTGCAGCCCCGTCCAATTCAGTGTTGCTAGCTGGCGTTTTCTGCCCGTGTTTAAAATAGCATCAGGAACGTTCCCTGTTGATTTCCCCAGCAGTGCTTGCTGAGCCGTGCCGGGTACCACGGCTCCTGCAACCTGCCTCCGTGCAGCATGTTAAAAACATTTCCTTGCTTTATCCCTCCAAGGGAGGTAGGTGGAGAGAGGAAAAAAAGCCCTGCAGACGTTTCATACCCGCTACCAGCAAATCCCAACCTGAGCTAATTCTGCCATGGCTGAAAGCAGAGGATGTTTGCAGTGCATGAAGCTGATTTGCTGACTTACCCTTCATCTCTCCCAAGAATGCCAGGTGAAGAAGCCAGCCTCTCGCTCAAGAAATAACCCACAAGAAGCCCGGCAGCAGTCACTGCAGAGCTTGCTCACAAGTTCGCTCCCTCTGTCACAGTGTATGCAGCTTGCCAGGTATAGCCTGGATGAGAACACCTCGTGCTTTTCCCGAGATTAATGAGATCAGCACATATTCAAGCAAGGGGAAAAAAAAAAAATCCCTCCTAATATATGTGATGGTTTATCACCCAGAGGTGAAGCGTTGATCTGTGTGTTCCTCTGCTTTACAACTCAGGATTTTCTGGGGCACATTTCACAGGGAGAAGTTTCTCTTCTACCTTTGGTGGCATGTTAAAAAGATGCATGTTAAAAATAAAGCAAATGGTATATGCATGAGGTAGTCAGGAACCCTGTTCTCAGCAGCATGAGATGGAGGGCACATGAAGGGTACCATTGCGAGCAGCAGAGATGCCTTGATAAGATGCGTGCTGATGCTTTCTGACTCAGGCCAGTACCTTGCTGTTAGAGACTGCTCAGGTCTGAGCAGATCCTGATTCTGCTGGTCCTGGTTTTTCTGAGCAGGGTTGTTCAGATTAAGCTCTCTTCCAGCTGGCTGCTTCATGACTCCCCAGGTAGACAAAGTGCCTTTCTGCTGCCAGGTCCTTCTCATCAGGCATTTTTCAAGCCTCATCACCTGCCTGTTGGGGAGGGGGACTGTCACTGTGCTGAAACCCTGAAGTGACAGCGGGTGCAGGGAAAGGGCATAAGCTGCTCAGGGGACTTGGATGGGCTGAAGCCTTCTAATGACAGGGAGTCAAACAACATCAGCTACCTCTGAAGTATCTGTCTTTGTGCTGAGGGAAATCTTGTACTCTATAGTGCAAGAGAACCATGGCATAACCAGGAGTTTTAATACGTGCTTTGGTCTTAGCTAGTGGCTGGGAATCTGTGTGGCACAGGGACATGGTGTTTTCTTTTAGTCTTGGCTAGGTTAAAAGTGACCATGTTGGAGGAAAAAGGGAAAAAAAAGTTAGGTAATTTGCTCATGATTTGGCCCTCAGTTTGTGGGGCTGAGAGCCCAACTCAGGTCTCTAAGTCTCTGCTCATAGTTTTAGATATGACATACCTCCTATCCTTCCCTATTCTGAAGCCCATGGCTAGAAATCACCTAGGTCCTGACTTCTTCTATATAACTTTGGGTGTGTCTCTGCATCTCCCCAGCCTGCTCATCTGCACAAAGCTCCTGTGCAGCTCATCCATGCAGGGAGCACGTTCCCTGCCTCCCACGCCTGTCCTCGTTCCCTACTGACGACTGAGACTGGGACATGGGTTTTGATGTGGCTGAGACAGCCATGTGAATAGGGCTGAGGGGAAACCTGGCTTGCTCTGGATGGCACTTCAGTGGGATGCAGTGTGGCATTGTGCTGTGCTCTCCTGGAACCATCCTGAAGGCTAGGTTTGTTCTCCTGCAGCAGCAGGGCTCATGGCTGGCTGCCAACAGGACCCCAGGGGAAGGTTTTTGCCACCTGTGCTTGAGGTCTGGCAGAGCCTCAGGCAGCCTGTTGCTTGTTGAAGCAAACTGGTTTCAGCTGTTGGATGCGCAGGGTGCCTCACTGGTGGTGAGAGAGCCAGGGAATGAAGCAACCATGTAAGGACAGAGAAGCTGCAGGAGAAAGCCTATTCAAGAGCAAGAATTGCAAGTCCTAGGCTGGGCATCTGGTCCTTCCGACCCAGTAACCTCTGAAGTCACAGCAGGTCCTATGATGCAGAGAAGCAGTCCTGCACTTTGAGGCACGGGCAATAGGAATGGTGGATCTGTCACCTCTGCAGACCTGCCTCTGCCCTCGACCCACAAGGCAGACATGGGCATGTTTGGAAGCTACACACAAGACTGAACTAACCTACCTCAGATAGGCACTTGGATTAATTAGTCAATACATGTTAAGTGCTGCAAAGATTTAAAGCTCTGCTTAACTGTTAAATAACTCAATCATCGGTGACTGTGTGGGTTGCCTGAGGCAGATAGTGGATGAATCAGCCAGTCTCTGGCAAGTGCAAGGTAAGGAAGGAGAAAACTTTCCAAGGCTGGGTGACAGGATGATGGGTTGGTTAGGGGACATCAGCGATAAGTGAGGTCACTGGGACTGGCAGCATCTAGAAAATCCTACAGGAGAGGTCAGATCCTGTGCAGAGCAGCCTGCTCCAAGGGAGGAAAGGCTCTCTTACCCTATAGTGAGAGGAAGGCAGTGGATTTATAGCAGAGAAAGCTTGAAAAAAACAGGAGGAACTTCTTTGAGCTCTTCAGGCTTGTAATTGCTAAGCCACTCTTAAAGAGATGGGTTTTGGACTGAATTGAAGTGCTTTAGGGGATGTGAGACTGATTTAGGTAAAATGGGGAGCATTTGCAAGCCATGGGCTCACCTGTTCTCCCTGTAGGGACCTGTTCTGTGTTACAGGTTTGGGTTAGGGTTAGCTACTGATGAGGGACCAACTTGCATTCTGCAGCTCAGTTCTGCAGGTAGCAACACAAACTGAGAGATGAAGGGCTACCAGTGGGGACATCAGTGCAGTAGAGTCCATCCACCAGCCTGAGACATCTCTTTTCCTGCCACAGCACAGCACGTTCTATCATTCAGGGGTGGGTTTCAGATCCATACCCATCTCCTTGTTTCTGAGTTAGCAAAATCCAGGCTTCACAGTCTCTCCATTTGGCTCCTAATCCTTCCTGCTGTCTCTTCATGTCGGAGCTACCCATGTATGCCATTGAACATGCTTCCAGAGAACTCAGGGATGCTTTGAGACCTTGAGACCTTGCAGATGGGATGTTTAGAGACATGGTTTACTGGTAGATTGGCAGTGCTGGGTTAACAGTTAGACTTAATGGCCTTTTCTGATGGAAATGATTCTATGACCTCTACACAGGGGAGGAATGGTCTCAGAGTCATCTAGGGCCTTCTCATGAAGAAGTGTCCTCCCTGACCATGAAATTCACTGATACTGAGGCTGTAATCCCAGGGTTAACCCGTATGTGGAGATGACTTCCATCTATCTATGACTATGGCTCCTCCAGCCAGGTAAGACAGGGGACTTGCTGGCACTGTGCCTCATCCATAGACATGTTGTCACGGCTTTCTGTGAAGCTGGATCTGGGAAGGACCTAGGTACTTGACACCTGTCTGGCAGGAAAAAAGCCTCTAAGCTCTGCTGTGGTGAAACATTCATGTTTTGGCAAACAAGGAGTGGGCTGGAATGGCCTGTCTGTTGTGACAGAGCTGCTTGCCCGAGCCAAACCTCACTGCCAGAGCTGGGATGGTTGCATGTAGCTCTTGTGAGATAAAGGTGTGAGCTCTGGAAGGAGACACAGCTAAATGAGACCTGGGAATGGCCAGGAGGATAGTCTGGAGGCCTTGAAGGAGTAGCATAACCTCTGCTTGCTCTCTTACCAGCAACATAAGTGTTGCCCTGCAGGAAACAGGTTTCCTATACCCGTGATGCTATCCTTGCCCTGCAGCTCTACTCACAGAGCAGTACTGTGATAGCCAAGGAGTTTGGATAAGTTGCCTGGGTCTCAGATTAGACCTGCCTTAGTACTGAAGAAGCTGGCATCACAAGAAGACAGCCCACTGTCCCAGCACCAGCTGCGGGGCTTAGTGTAGGTTTGTAAGGTACCCCCTGACCTCAGCCATCGCCCACATCCTTACAGCCTGCTTTAATCCTTTTTTAATTAAATGCAGAGGGGTGTGATGGTATCAGGAAGGTGGGAGGGGGGTGGCCTGCGGTGTTTTGGGCTTGGTGTGTATGCCAGCCAGCTGGGTTTGTTATGAGCCTGTCAGATCTCACACATTAGCTTTCCCTCTCTTGCTCCTCTCTAGATCCGACTGCAGCTCAGGTATTACATGGATCACCCCTGCAGCTCTTCCATTGCTCAGGGATCCTGTGGTGTCCCATCTGGCAGGAGCTGGTATGTGAAAGATGTCCACAAAATTGGCAGCTGAAAGGTAAAGTGGCTTCTCTGATGGCACTGAATACTGGGGAGGAGGTTCAATTTAAATTAGAAGACAGCACTGGTGAGATAACCAGAGCAGAAATGAAACGGACATGGAGATATGTGAGTCAAACTGGGAGTAAAGTCTCCAGCTGGTAGGTCACTGACGTCATGCAACAGTCTCTTAATGTGGTTTGGATTTATTTGTGCTTGTAGAGGGTTTTCACAGCAATTCAACAACCCACTTGCCTGAGGTTTGGACTTGAGGACAAAGCAGATCCAGGCCTTGCCTTTCTCTGTACACCTCCAACATGGGGAGCTGCAGATGTTCAGAGTGTCCCCAGGGATCTGACACTCCTGGGGAGAACCAGATGCATGCTGGACCTGAATGCAATGAAAATATCTGTCTCCTGACTGAAAACAGTCTGTTTCTGGAAGGCTGGCCATGGACCAGCAAGAAGGTAGAATGACTGGAACTGAGGTACCAGGCTTCTGGCACTACCAGGATCACCAAAAAATGTGTGTGCTGGGGGTCGCTTAAGACTCTGACAGCATGTGTTGTTGAGTTCTAGTAAAAATAACACCCAGATATTAGCAGTCACAAAGCCTGTGTGTCCATCCTGCACCCCCACTATGATTTCTTTTAGAGAAACCTGTCTGGCAGAGGCAGGATGCTGGACTGACCTCTCCCAGCCATGGGGTGACTCTTTTGTTGCTTGAACATTTGAAATCAAGGACATCAGAGCAGGAAACATAGCATGGCTCTTCTCAGCTGCCAGGAATGGCCAGGCACAGCTGTGTCTGAAGCAGTGGTGAAGTGCAGAAGCAAAGGGGCAGACATGAACGAGGTCAATGCTAAGAGGTGAAAAATACTCCAGCCACACTGAGAAAATGAAACTGCATTCAGTGATCTGGAGCAGAGGCCAAATACAGTCAGACTCAGTCTGTTTGTAACTGATGAATCATAGAGTCATAGAATGGTCTAGGTTGGAAGGCACGTCAAAGATCATCAAGTTCCAACCCCTGCCATAGGCAGAGACACCTGCCACTAGAACAGGTTGCTCAAGGCCTCATCCAGCCTGCCCCTGAACACCTCCAGGGAGGGAGCAGCCACAACCTCCCTGGGCAACCCCTTTCAGTGTCTCACCACCCTCACTGTAAAGAACTTCCTCCTAACATCCCATTTAAGTCTCCCCTCTTCCAGTTTAAACCCGTTACCCCTCATCCTGTCATTGCAAGACCTTGTGAACAGTCCCTCCCCAGCCCTCCTGTAGACCTCTTTCAGATATTGGAAGGCTACTATGAAGGCTGTGAAGCACTGTGATAAACCACTTGGAGTAGCTGATGGACAGTAGGTTCTCTGCTGCTGGAAATCTCCAAATCAACACAGCAAAGTAATTGCTCAAAGGGAAACTGTGGGCTTGGTAGAGGCAGTTAGTGCTGGGTTTTGCAAGAGAGCAGATTGCTTAGCACTGTAAACCCCATGTGCCTTCCACCCTGTGACTCTGAAACAGCAATTGGTCACTGGTCCCTCTTAGTCAGAGTCATTTGAGAAGCTTTGTGGCTCTATTACATGGAGAACAAGACTCCCTGCAGTGTTACTTTCAACATATCTGCTTCCCATGCAAATAAATGTGGGGAGAATTTGATATGGAGATGAAGACACCATCCTTATGCTTTGGCTGCACAAACTGCTGAGAAAAATGGATGCTTGAAGGGAGGGAGACCTGTAGATTTGTCAGACACTTCTGTGTGAAACACACCTGTTTCCCCACAAGAAAAACTTGCAAGGGTCTTGCACTTAGTCCACATTCTTGTTTCCTAGACCCTTTCCTGAGCTACTCCCTTGGCACTTGGATGTGCACAGACAAAGCAAAGCAGGAGCTGGCAGAAATGCTAGAGAGGTGCTTGGTGAGGAGAGCCTGGTCTTTGGGAAGCCAATGCTTAATCTTGATCAGCCCGGGAATGTTCCTGCTTTGCAGTGCCATGGCAACCACTCCCATGCTAACTAGCAGCCCAGTGTTGCAGAAACTCTTTTCCTGTTAAAAGCAGAATCCCAATTTACTGGTGTACTCAGTGATGTGACCAGGGTGTGCTTTCTATGCCTGATGGGCTTGGGCCATGGCACTGGCAGGCAGGTCTTCAATCATGAGAAATGGATGCATTCTGTATAAATTCTTGATGCCTCACACTGCTGTCCTGTGTCAGTGCTGAGAAGTTTGGCAACAACAGAAGCCTTGTCTCAGTAGTGGCTCTGGGATGGAGAGAAGCTGCTTACAGCTGGGTCATCCCAGCAGCTACCTCATAGGAAAGGTTTCAAGACTATTTGAAAGGTCCTGGCTGCCCTTTTTTTGGTTATGTTAAAGGATATGGTTGAAAAAAAATCCTATGGGTCAAGGCCTCTTGAAACATCCCCCTGCAACTACAGGAATGCTTCAGTCTGGGCTTTTGTAGTTGGATTGCTTTTTTCCCCTTAACATCTGGTGGTTCTGGGGTTGGCATGAAGTCAGCCTTTAGCTGGAAGCAAGCACATTTATTCATCCCTTTTCCACTGGTGCAGCCAGATGTGTGTTGCTCCCCTGAAGTAGTGCTGCTGGTTTCGTATCGCTGCTGCCCCTCTATTCTTGCAGCACCCCTGCCCACAGCTGTGGTGGTCTGTCACTCAGAAGAGCCCCAGAGAATGGCTCTTAGCATCAGCTGATTCAGTGTGGGTCTTTGCAGGCACCTGGCTGTGTGAGGAGAGCTGGTTCTGAGCTAGCCTGCCTCTTGTTCCTAGGGGCAAATCCATCACAATGTCTCTACTCCAGGCAGTGAAGATGGAGTGGAGCAGGGCAAATGCAAGGTCACATAAAATGGGATTTCTTTTTTCATTCCTCAAGTAGTTCAGCTGTGCAAACCCATGATGCTGCTTGGCTGCTGCTTTCCTGCTGCTTTCCTGCTGCTTTCCTGCTGCTTTCCTGCATTCATGGTGGCAGTTTCCCATGGGGCTCATTAAAACCACAGTGTTTGCCACTGTGGTGGCGTTGGCTTGGAAAAAATGGCCACAGCTCTCTTGAGAGGCAGCATGGAGCAAAGCAGCATGTGCTTGCTTTAGGCTGTGGCTAGGAGAGGGCTTAGAGCAAAAGGAAACATGAAGGGATCTCAACTGGAGAGAAACTCAGGACATGGATGCAAGAAGTGCAGGTTTGCATAGCACAGAATGTGGCCAGAGCTCCTGACATATCCAGACTCATGGCTGCAGGAGAGACCAACTTTGCCACACTTGGTTTACCTGTTGCTTCCTACAAACTGTGTGTATCTTATACTCTGATCTGTGCCCAGACAGCAAAAGGGACCTGTAAGACACAACAGCCCAGCTGCAGACTGTCAGCTTCATCTGGACTTTGAGACATAGAATAATAAAATTTCCAGGGATGGAAGTGACCTCAAGGGTCATCTACTTCCAATCCCCCTGTCATGGGTGGGGACAGTTTCCACTACATCAGGTTGCCCAGAGCCCCATCTAGTCTGGCCTAAATCTACCCGTTTTAGCTTGGATCCATTCTCCCTAGTCCTATCACTACCCAACACCATAAAAAGTTCCTCACCAGCTTTCTTGTACGCCCCTTTCAGATACTGGAAGGCCACAATAAGATCTCCTCAGAGCCTTCTCTTCTCCAGAACGAACAACCCTAATTCTCTCAGCCTGTCTGCATATGAGAGGTGCTCTAGCAGAAGGAGCTCAATGAACACAGACTATGACTATCCTCAGCATGGAGAGTGAAAATCCCAGTGTGACCATATCTGAGTGGGATGTCCCTGACAGAGACAGATCCTGGTTTAGTTTCATGCTTTTGTAGTCCTTGGCTGGCCACCCACAGAAGAAAGGCTGATGCAGTGCAGTGTGCACAGAGCCAGTGGCAGCCAGGCTGAACTGCACCCTGTTGTGGTGACACTGTGTATGCCACCTCTGTGGTGGTATATCACCACTTTCCATTTCCCCCCCACACTGTCTCAGACATTGCACTTCTGGCTGTAGCCCAAGTGTAATCTGAGAGGAGAAATGGGGGACAGGGAGGCACTTCTCATGCCCCTGGGCTGATGTCCAAGTCAGCTTCAGGGACAATGTTTCTCAGTTTGTCTAGACCAGAGCTCAGTGACACAATAGCAAGGTGTGAGAAGGCAGGGCTTTTTAAGAGCCCTGATTTTTCCCATTATAAGGTCTCTGCTGTGCTACATGGAGAGGCTGTGCTCCAGAAGCTTGGTCTGCAAGGAGCCACAAAAAAAGGCAGGAAGTAAAAGTAAGCACAGGAATACTGGCAGGACTTGAATACATCATGAGAGAGAATTACATTTGCTCAGTGAGAAGGAAGAGCTGGCAGGGAATTTTTTCCCCTCTCCTTGCATCTGTCCAGCACTGAGCAAACATCAACTAATCTTCCTGACACTTCCATAAGACAAGGAAGCATTACAGTGCCATCATGGTTAAGTGCAGTGGAAACCACAGCTGCCGTGACGCATGCTGCATAAAACCACTGCTCAGGCAGACTCAGCCTCGACATCTGCCAATGTAGCCCACCAGGAGCCAGCTGAGCTGTTTCCCACAGCAGGTCAGGGACAGACTTCAGAAGGGAACCCAGACATCCTGTTTTGCAGCCTCTTACTCTTGCTTCTGGACCACAACGAGCTCAATCAGACAGGAGAGTAATTTGCCAATGGAAGCTGTAGAGATGGGGAAATAAATCAAAAGCTGATCTGGGCTCCTGCTTTGGAACAGAGGGAAAAAACCCAACAACACACACACACAAAAAACCCCAAAAAACCCACAACACCAAAAACACACAAAGAAAACACCAATAAAACCCCACCACCCCAAAAAACATATATGATTTAAAAGCACCTTTCTGTTTTGAAACCATCAGGAACATTCTCTCACCTCCTTTCTTTTAGGTTCACTTCTAATCAGTTTTTGCTCATCAGACATGAGAATAGCCACACAAAGTGGAGTGGGGAACGTTAGTTCCCAGCATCAAATGCTTAAAGATTTGCTGCCAAAGGTGCAAGAGCTTGTTCTTGCAGCTCATGCAGCTGGATTATTTAGTAAGTACCAAGAGTGATCTTTCAGCTCATTTTCAGATGAGATCTCTGGAGCAGGACTAACAGACTCTTCTGAGGTTACTTTGATTCACCTCTTGCTGAATTTAGTAGGAGCTGGTGTCCTCTTGCATATGCCTTGCAGGTTCCTTTCATAGCCAGAAGGTTGAAGAAAGTGATGATCCCCCTCTGTTTGGAGCACTGTGATCAGTTTTAGGTCCCTCAGTATAGGGGAGAGACTAATAAAATGGACCAAGTCCAGTGGAGAGCTTAAGATATGAGAAGAGGCCAAGGGATATGAGTCTGACTAGACTGGGAGAGAAGATGCTCAGGGGAATGTAATTGCAGTTTTCTGCTGTTTAAGGAGAGGTTATAAAAAAGAGAGTCAGTCTCTTCTTCAAGGTGCACTGTGAAAGGATGAGGCAACGAATAGAAGTTGTGGTGGTAGGAAATTACATTGGGGCAATGTAGTAATGCCTGATGCAAGACCTTGTAGGGAGGGAGCTGAATAAATATTATAACAAACCCAACCCTATACCTCTTGTCACTGATAGCATTGAGACCTACATGCCCACAAGCAGCAGTAAGTGTGTATTTGCCAGTTGGGTACCAAAATCACTTACATTTAAGTTGTCTGCCCAGGGTTCCCTGCAAAGCCATGGAGGACAAGAGATTACAGATGTTGAATCTCTTCATTCTATTCCATGCCCATGAGTCACCAGGATTTACTCACATGCTTTTGCCTCCTATCCCAAGTATCCTGAGAGGTGTGCTGGGGTCATACTTGTTCTGATAGGTGCCATCAGCAAGAGCTGTTTCTGTACTTCTTCTCCTGCCATTTATCCCTTCTGGTATGCCAACACAAAACATCCCCGTTCACACCAGTCCAAACATTTCTGTTATGGTGCCCTGAACAGCAAAGGAAAAAATTTCATTCTAAGAACATCTAAATAGTGGGACAGGTGCACAGGGATGCTGTGCTGTCTCCACACCTGGAGATACTCAGAAGTCATCTGGGTAAGATCCTGATCAAACTTTGAAGATAACTCTTCTTAGAGCAGGATACTGGACTGGGGGTGCCCAGAAGTCTTTTCTGAGCTAAATTACTCTGTGGTTCCTAGATAGCACAGGAAGAAAAAGGTATTTGTTTTGACAAGGAGAGGAAAGGAAAGACAAAAGGGAAGCAATGACTTCAGTCCTTCATTAACCCTACTGATACACATGGAATCAGCAGCAGCTGATTTATGTGGCGTTGGTAACTGTTTGCTGCAGAAGAAACTGGGCACTTTTCCTTTTCAAGGGTCACAAGAGTAGGTTTGTGGTGGCTAACACACATATTCTGACTCTTATAGAGTATTTCAGAGGAAAACGTGGAGACAGACCTGTATCTTATTTTTTTGCCAGAACTGAAGGCATAAGAGAACAGGCAGCCTGCCCATCTCTTCAGTGACTCACTGGCAGAAGCCAGACTCTGGTCTCCCTGCCCTCTTTATCTCCAGCTGTGGTATCTGCTATGATAGTCCTGTGCTAGATCACAGACCTGGTCCTCTCCAGGTCCTTCCTTTGTGCACAACCTCACTGTGTTCATCAGGGTCACAGATCAGGTCCAGCCCTGGCTGCTGCTGGGCAGAGATAGTCCCCACATGGGATCTATCTCCTGTCCCTTTCCATAATCTGATGTGCATTTGAGGGTGAGAATCCTTCAGCTTTTCCACAGAGACTGGTCCTCTCCCTTCGTGTTCTGGGGGGGTCAGAAGGACTGTGACCCCGTGTAACTTTGCTCAAACCTTGCTCTCCTCACCCATTCATTTTCACAGCACATTTAGGACAAGTACTTATTCGGATTTCTGAAAGCCCTGAGTTTGTAGAGTAAAAACTGTGGGACAGGGGTAGTTACACACATGCACAGTGACTATGTAAAGCGATTTCCTGGCCACTTGGGAGACCTGCCTGAAAGCCAAATCCAAGCAAAAAAGCACTTCTTGAATTCAACTTCTTCAAAGAGCTTGGGGATGTGGTAGCTGGGCAGGATGGACCCTGCCCCAGCTCAGGCACTCAGCTTTGCTCAGACACCCTCCCAATCTGTCCCACAGCCCCAGCTGAGTTTTCTGTTTGCAGCAGTGATTTATCCCCCACCTGCTTCAGAAAGTTTTAGTCATCACCCAGCTGCTGAATAACCCTCTTGTCTGAATTCCCCTGAAGGCCCAAAAAGCCTCTCTGCTTATCTAACGCTCATTTGACCGGATAATTTGAAGGCAGTTTGCAAGCTCTGTGGAAGTGACCTGCTTTAAGTCAGTTCAGCTTTTCAATCCCTGTGGCTGCAACATCAGCAGTTTCCCTTGTGTTTTTCCTTCTGCCTGGTGCAGGCTCTGACATTTCCACTATCCCAACACCATGTTTACCCTGCTGAGACTCAAGAGGATGGAGAGGTGCCCTCAGTTCTCACCCCAACTTGTGTGTTACCTTCCTAGACACATGGAAACATAACCACGGGGGACCATTTGCAAAGTCCAACTGATAAGAAAAGTCTTTTTTTTGGTCTCATCCTGGGGTATTTGAAAGTGGCTCCCCAGAGCAGTTCTGTCCTCTGAGTACATTATTAACAGCTTATTCCTGTGCTTTCTCTTCTTTGAGCATATTGACAAACCCAGCTGCTGTTTTCTGTTTTGCTGGTGGGGTTAGGTTGCTTTCTCGCTGCTAGGGAGATAAGCTGCAGCCTCCCCATGGGCAAAGCACAACAGGTATTTAATTCCAGTGCTAATGCCTTCCAACAAAAACTTTATTTTCTGCAACCAACCTCGTGGCTGGCTTTGAAACACACTTTCAATGAGTCTATTCACCGCACAACCACCCCCCTGAACATATGTGAAAAATTAGCCAGACTATCCCCTTTTGTTTACTCTCCTCCTCTCAGTGTGTGCCCAGCTTCTCCTGAAAATACTGACTGATAAGTGGCAAAATCATCTTGAGCCTCTAAAATGACTGACCCAGCTTTCTGGACGTTTTCAAGGCTAAAATTCTGCAATAGCTGATGAATATCACAGTCTATAGATAAAGATACTGATTTCTGATATAATAGAGCTAAAAAGCTGATGCTGCCTTGCTTTTTCTTGATGTGCTTTTCTCCCTTCACTGTTCCGTACCGTGGAGTCCCTTACACATTTCAAGCAAGTCTGGTGAAGCACCAGAGATTGTAGATACCAAATTTCCTACCACAAATACTGAGTGCTGGATAGAGAAATAGAGATTTTCAAGGATTTGCTAGGTCCCTAAGTTTTCAAGGTCTTTCCCCATTGTTTTCTTTGGCCTGTAGTTCTTCATTCTGTAAGTCCTGGATTGGATGAGCTCATGCAGCACCGAAACTGCTATAGCAGGAGGCTGGCTTTGTGGCCTGGGTCATGTGGGTGATAGGAGAGAGAATCAGAGCAGTATCCTCTACCCTTGGTGCACTTCTCTGTCCTGTTTGCATTCATGAGAACCACCTGCACTTTCAGAGGCAAGAATTTAGGAAATTTTCTGGAGAAAAATACTGAAGTTGGGTAGGTTATGGTAGAGGAATATTGCATTGTTTCACCCTTGAAACCTAAGACACCTGAACTGAAGCCAGAAAAATGGCAGTGAAGGAAGACATAAGACTTTCAGATCACAATTGGATCAGCCTGAATGTAAGGTGAGATCTTATGAGAAATAAAGATTTGAACAAAACCCATCTGGCTTCGTGTTTTTGCTCTATAGGGGAGATGGTCCCTGTAGGAGGCCCAGACACATGAGCAAATCACAGCTACGTTCTGTGTCAGGAGTCCTTTGGTTCTACCCCTGGTGGGAACTCTCTGGTGATACTCACCTTCTGCCCCTCCTTCCCTGTCCCACTTCTTCCTTCCTCCATCTCTTCCTCCTTGTGCTCCCTTCCCTTCCCTTCCCTTCCCTTCCCTTCCCTTCCCTTCCCTTCCCTTAACTCTGTCCCAAGCTGTCTGGCAGACTCCAACCACCTCTCTAGTGACCTTGCTGTCATGGCTTCCTCCTCTTTGCTTCCCATTTTCCTTCATCCAATTATCATGTTACCTTCTGCTCTCTTAGAACAACTCTGCCAAAAATCCCCCCTCTGTGTTGTTTGCTTGCCAGGTCTGAGCAGGAAAATACTGTTTCCTGCTATTTCATTAGCAGCAGTCAGGAAGGTCTCTCTTGCTGAAGAGAGGCACTTCAGTGAATTACATTCCTCACTCATCTGCCTTGGAGGAGGTCACATGTGCTAAATTGAGTCCTTTCTCTCCCTTTTTATCCTCCTGCAGATGCACTATGAGAGGCAATAAGAACAGAGATGTGAGGCCTATCCCAAACCCAGATGGGTATCATCAAGGCCTCTACACAGTTTGCCCTTATCTCTCTTGAGGGTAGTATATGTGTCCTAATCTCAGCCACAAACTCATGGGGAAGCTCCAGGTGAGTTCAAGAGGTCTTTCCTGTGAGGCAACAAACTAGGTTGGAGCCCAGGCTCTCCCAGGGGCTCCAATACCTGCCCACTCTATCAGTAAAGAAAATTTCCCTAATATCCAATCTAAGCCTCCCCTGGCACATTTCCTCTTGTCCTGTCGCCTGATTCTAGGGAGAAGAGACTGACCCCCACCTCACTCCAGCCTCCTTTGTCATAGTTGTAGAGAGCAATGAGCTCTCCCCTCAGCCTCATCTTCTCCAGGCTAAACAATCTCAGTTTCCTCAGCTGCTTTCATAAAGCTTGTTCTCCAGACCCTTCACCAGTTTTGTTGCCCTTCTCCAGGGCACTGTCTTAGTTCTTCAAAGCTTTGGCAAGTATTAGGTGTGGTTTCTTTAGGAGTTGTGCACCTGCAGGTCTTTCAGCCAGAGTCTTGCTCTGACCCCTTCTTTGCATATACAATCCTTGTCTTTTAGGAAGGATGGGGCCTTTGTAAGCAGAATGCCTCGCATGCTGGGGACTATTATTTGTGACTTGAAGAGGCTCGGTGCACTTCTTCAAACACTGAGAGATGAAGTTAGAAAGTAACAAAGGAAAATGATAAGCAGAGAAGAGTCATTGCCTGTCTAAAATCCTCTTTCCAAGTCAGTCAGGAGATAAAGTCCAGCTACCTTCCCTTCTTTCCCACTTGCTGTATGCTTGTGCACTGACAGCAGAGCATCTTGTTTAATGGAAAGGATTGCTTTTGATAGATGAATGTTTCAGATTATGTAATTGCCCCTGTAAGGAAGCACAGAGGAGAATTTTTGTGATATTGCTGGCTCTTACGCAAGACTACTGCCATTGTTTACTCTGCAGAGATGTGAATCTCCTCTGTCATTTGGGCAGAAAATGATGCCTTAATCTCTTAAGACATTTATGAAACATTGGATTATACCAGGATCAGTGTGCTATCATCTGTAAGAAATTTGCTGGCTGACTGGTTTGCACAGAACTTTTCGAGGCAGGTTTTATGTCTAAACTTTGCCTTTCAGTGCTGGAAGAACAACAGATATCCATCACTTAAGAGCCTTGGATGAATTATGAGGTCCTAGTCTTCAGTGATTACTACCAGTGGAAAGCTGGGCTTGTGCATCTGTTGAGAATAGAAGCTGTATGGATGAGCACTAGTCTCCTAGATACATCTTCACCATATTTCTCAGCTAGCAGGAATTAAACAGAGCTAAATTGCACAGTGATGCCAAGAGTCCATCCTGAGTCTTAACTGTTCCCTGGAGGGTTGGGAGATGATTTAGTGACACAAGTTTAGTGTTCTAAGTAGTGACTGACTGGAGCAATGACTTAAGAGCTAAATTAGGAACATAACAAGGTATAGGACAACGACCCAACTGCAACTAACCTTGCTGTGGTCTTCTTGCAGGTGCTAAAAGTACTGTTCAAATTTGAGAGAAAATAGCCTACTTGTCTTTGCTTTTTTTTCTCCGCTCCTTAGAAAGACTGGAGTCACAGAAGGTTTCTGGCATATACCTTTGAATGCTGAGTACAGTGCAGGAGAGCAACTGGATTTAAAAGTCTGGTTTTCAGCCCTGCTTTGTTAGTGTCAGTGCAGCCCTTCAGACAGTGATTTCAGCCAGCTGAAACAGGCTTGTGCCTCTGAGAGAACCCCAGCATGTGAATGACCCTATGAGCCACAGTCTTCACCAACTCCAAACAGGCTCTCTTATTGCTTTCAGTTGCATCTAACACATTGAGGCACCAGCTCAAGCTGACAGGTTCCACTGTAGAGCTGGTGTCCATTTCCCTGTTTTTTCACCTGGCTGGATAGAAAATAGTAACTGTGGGAAGCGAGGCAAATGCTTGCTTGCAGGGTGATAAGCCATACTGTTTAATACAGGGCCCTGAAGAATTACACTGGGGATCCAGGGCAGATCCTGCAATGTCTATTTGCACTGATCAGGAGGGGCTGGTAGACGTCTGTGAGGACCTTTGAGATGCCTTCTGTCTGAGGCCTGCCTTGCTGCAATATTCACGCTGAAGCCCAGACTGGCGGTATGAATTTGCACAGGACTGAGAATTATTGATTCAAGCAAAGTACTAATTTGGTCTTGACCAGAGACCTGGACCAGCATTAGCTGGTTTTAAAGACTCAGGATATCTTCCAAAGCAGGAGAGTTCAAAACTTGAGGTATCAGAATAATACCATAAAATTGCTGCTCTCTTTAGAACACTCTTCTGAGTGTTCTTGCACTCATGTGCTCACTAGTATCATGTATATGCAGTATTGGACACAAATAATACTATTTTTTGTCATTTTTCTTAATGAAGCAGAATGTTGGCCCAATATACCAAACACAGAACTTTTTAAAGGAAGTCCAGTCCTGTTACTCCCCCACTTTTCTGGCCCTACAGAATAAGAAAGCAAAGCTTGCCACAAACTAGAATTGAAAGGTGATACCTGGTACGCCTCATAAATCTGGTTACAGTCCCTGCACCAAGAACTCCTCTGCTAGGCAAGTGTCCATCTTATGCTTGCAGGAGCATGAGAAGAGCCAGCTATGCACATGTGTGCACAGCTGGACTATCCTGTGTAAGACAGTGACAACACTGTAGCTGTATCAAGCTCACACCAGTGAGTGTAAACATTCATACCTACACAACACTCCATATTTATTTTTTGTTTTTCAACAGATGTTTGGAAGTTATCAACCATCAGCTCAGGTTCCCCTCTCCACTTCCTTGCTCTCCAATAAGCCAGCAACGGATCCACTTGTTCTTGTTCCCTCTTTTACTGGCAGAGACTTGGCAAACCTGGCGCCAACAAAAGTTGTAGACCTGGACATTCCAAGGGCAGGTTAAACTGAGAGTTCTCAGGACCGGTTCAGGCACGATTGGTCTTGCCTTGGGGCAGAAGGAATGACGAGGTCACCTCTTCATGTCCTTTCCAATTTTGCTCTCAGCAGTTTGGAGATCCACCCAGTTACTTTGGAAACATAGGTCCTCCCATCTGTGACACAGATTGCTCTCACTCTTCCTGTTTATTTCTTACCGATGCCCTTTCCCCCACAGTGTTTACAGTGCCTGGGGCTTTGGGGCTGCAAGCAGACGATTTGGTGAATGACATGCACAGAACTCCTTCAACTGCATCAGTGGCACATGTTGAGAAGAGATCACTAGACCAAGCCCTGCTGCTGGTTCTTGCTTTTGCTCAAAATGTGCATGGGTTAATGTTGTATCAGCTCTCTGTTCCATCAACTCTGTTCTAGCAATTACTACTTTCTAAAAACACAAGCCCAGAGGCTCACCCACCAGAAATGTGGATACCCCTATGCAATGAGGATGGGGAGTGCAGAGATCCTGCTGACCCCAGGTGAGGGACCAGGATGCCCACTACCACCTTCTGGGGCTCAGAGAGAATATCAGCATCATGACACAGAGGTTGTGTTTGTTAGCAGGTCACCAGGTTACAGCCAGGGTTCCTTGGGTGTGACATGGAGTCTTGCCATAGGTGGGAAGGTGGGTGTGGGAGGCAAGAAACTGGGTGTGGATCAATTAGGCACATAGTGTGAAGCACAGGAATGGCATTACCTCGGAGATCCATGCTGCAGGTGGACTCAACAGCAGTTCAAAACCCTCTCCAAGTGGCCCAGTCTTCAAGGAGCACACTGCCACAGTATGGGGTGAGTCCCCAGGTCAGCTGTTTTTTGGCTGCAGAAGAAGGAGGAGCAGGCTGGAAGTCCTGGAGTGTGACACCTTCTCAGGCACTGAGGTCCTGGGAACAGGGTGTCTGTCCCACCTTGACTTTGCCCTGGTGTAAATGATTAAACAGGATGCTGAGTATAAAAGAGTCCTTTGGGCCACAAGGAGGAAATAATGGATTCCATGTAATGAGTGTTACCAATGTTAACAAGGAGAAGCTTTGTTTTTCATACCCTCCTGCACCATTCATGGTCCTGTGGAAAGATGTATCTGTCCATGGCATGGGCAGAGCAGCTGGGCAGGGGAAGGTTGTCTTATGAGATGCAGTGAATGGAGGACCTGGATGCAGAAAAATATCAAGACATGCTGAGATGAGGAGCCAGATTCATTTTGTGGCCTTAGGCCAGGGCTCAAAGTCATCATCACAAAGCCCATAGGGGAAGGGTACCTGCTGTTATCTGAAGGGCTCATAAATAAATACTGATCATGTGCTTTGTTGGCAAAAGTCTTGTGCAGAAGCAGGAAGATCAGTCACCTGGTGGAGAGGGGCCAAAGACAATGCTCTGGCTCTGCTGTGCTGATCCCTAGAGCTGGACTGAGGTGATGGTGTGCCCCAGCTGGCCTGCCTTGGCAGGCTTTCCAGAGCCAGCTCTGCACAGCCCAGTCTGGGCTTTGCTATCAGAGTAGAGCCCCCTCCAAGGCTTCCTGGCACAGAAGAGTTGTGATCAAAGGAGAAATGGCACAAATGCTGTTATTCTGTAACCAACTGCCCTTTGGTGTGGAGCCACAGTGATGGACATAGTGTTCTTATAGGGGCACCCGTGCTTTGTTACAGGAGGCTATGATCAGAGGTAAGAGCAGACATACCTGACCTGTTACATACCTGAGAAGGGACAAGGAGTCCCTCTTCTCCTGTGTCATTCCTGGAGGACAGAGAGTGGCCTGCAGAGCTCCTGACTGGTAGGTGGTGAGTTGCTGTCAGCATATGTAGCTGGACAGTCTTATCATCCACAGAGGCTGCAGGCTTCCAGGGTGAGTTGAAGTCTGTAAATGCAGAATACATGCAAAATATATATGTAGTGTTTGGCTCATCTTGAGACCTTACATCTAGACATGAAATTTATATAGGAGTCCAGCACTCTGAGTTGCATCAGATGCTGAGCATTGTGGCTTTACTACAAAACAAAACTCTTATGTTATTAGTGATATAAGTGATGTCTATCAGCCACAGGCAGAGCTCTGGAATCCTCTTATCATGGAGCATGGCATGTCAAAGCACACAGTTGTAGAGAATGAGCCATAACATCTCCATATAACTAGTGGGGAGCTGCTCCATGAAGAGATTCAGCTGATTTCAGAGGTTCATGCAGGCATCTCAAATAACATCTGGTGCTGATGTTTAGGCAAGTGGGTTATTAGTCTCCACTGACAGTGATGATTAGCTCCTTGGTGGTTGTAATGTGAGATCAGGTACCTAATGCCCATGGAGACACCTACAATTAAGCACTGTAGCCTGCAGCTGCCTCCTGTCCCCAGTGGCTTTCCAAATGCCTTCTTGGAGGTCATGTGAGAAGGTTGTGGTTGGATAGGGAATGCCTCTGAATCTCCTGATTCCCTGACTTGCACACTCATGCAGAGGTGCTGACACTGATGTCTCATGTCATCACCTCCTTCATCTTTATTTCACCATTTCTCCAAGCTGCCTCCTAGCTTGCACTTCAAGGCTTAGGCCATCGTGGTTAATTTGGCCTGAAGAAAGCCTCGACAGGGATATCCTCACCCATGACCAGCTTCAGAGTTACAGATCATAGAATCATAGAATGGTTTAGGTTGGAAGAGACCTCAAAGATCATCCAGTTTCAACCCCCTGCCAGAGGGAGGGACACCTCCCACTAGATCAGGGTGCTCAAGGCCTCATCCAGCCTGGCCCTGAGCACCTCCAGGGAGGGAGCAGACACAACCTCCCTGGGCAACTCGTTCCAGTGTCTCACCACCCTCACTGTGAAGAACTTCCTAACATCGCATTTAAGTCTCCCCTCCGCCAATTTGAACCCATTCCCCCTCGTCCTGTCATTACAAGACCTTGTGAACAGCCCCTTCCAGCCCTCCTATAGGCCCCCCTCAGATACTGGAAGGCTGCTATAAGGTCTCCCCGAAGCCTTGTCTTCTCCAGGCTGAAAAGCCCCAACTCTTTCAGCCTGTCCTCATAGCAGAGGTGCTCCAGCCCTCTGATCTTCTTCGTGGTCCTCCTCTGGACTCTCTCCAGCAGTTCCACTTCCTTCTTGTGTTGGGGGCTCCAGAACTGCACACAGTACTCCAGGTGGGGTCTGACAAGAGCAGAGTAAAGGGGGAGAATCACCTCCCTTGCCCTGCTGGTAATGCCTCTCTTAATGCAGCCCAGCACACAGTTGCTGTCTGAGCCGCGTGTGCACACTGCAGGCTCATGTTGAGCTTCTCATCCACCCAGACCCCCAGGTCCTTTTCCTCAGAGCTGCTCTCCAGCCACTCACCACCCAGCCTGTATTTGTGCTTGGGATTGCAGCGCCCCAGGTGCAGGACCTTACACTTGGCCTTGTTAAATTTCATGAGGTTAGCCTGGGCCCACCTCTCCAGCCTGTCCAGGATCCCTGCCCTCCAGCAAGTCAACTGTGTCACACAGCTTGATGTCATCTGCAAACTTGCTGAGGATGCACTGATTCCTCTGTCCATGTCACTGACAAAGATGTTAAACAGCACCGGTCCCAGCACTGACCCCTGAGGGATGCCACTTGTCACTGGTCTCCAGGTGGACATTGTGCCGTTGTTCACCACTCTCTGTGTGCGACCATCCAGCCAATTCCTTATCCAGCGAGTTGTCCACCCATCAAGTCCATGTTTTTCCAGTTTGGTGACCAGGGTGTCATGGGGGACAGAGTCAAAGGCCTTACTCAGGTCCAGGTAGATGACATCAGTTGCCCTTCCCTTGTCCACCACTGCTGTGACTGCATCATAGAGGACAGATGACAACAACACATAACAACAGCAATAATGCTATTATTCTTCTAATGGTCAGAAAAATAGCAACTATTACTATTATTAATAACAGTAGCAGTAAAAGTAGATGTTAGTATCTACTGGTAGTTACTGTTACTGTGTGAACTTCTTAAAGTTCATCAAGGCTCTGCACATAGGTTAGGGCAAACCCAAGCACAAATCAGGCAGAGCAATGAGTGGACTGGGAGCAGGCCTATAGAGAGGACTTGGAGGTGCTGGTTAACAAGAAGTTCAACATGACCCAGCAATGTGTGCTTGCAGACCAGAAAGCCAAACATATCCTGGGCTACATCAAAAGAAGTCTGTCCAGCAAGTTGACAGAGGAGCTTTACCTCCTCTGTTCTGCTCTGGTGAGACCCCATGTGCAGTTTTGTGTCCAACTCTGGGACCCCCAACATAAGAAGGACGTGGACCTGTTGGAGTGAGTCCAGAGGAGGGCCACAAAGATGATCAGAGCGAGATGGAGTTGTTCAGCATGGAGAAAAGGGGGCTCAAGGGAGACATTATTGCTCTCCAAAACTACTTGGAAGGAGTGAGGTAGATGTCTGTCTCTTCTTCCAAGGTACAAGTCATAGGACAAAAGGAAATGGCCTCAAATTGCACATGGGGAGGTTTAGGTTGGACATTAGGAAATACTGGTCTGCTGAAAGGATTGTTAAGCCCTGGAACAGTCTACCTGGGGAAGTAGTTCAGTCACATTAACTGAAGGTATTTGAAAATCTTATAGATGTGGTACTTAGGGACGTGGTTTAGTGGTGGACTTGGAAGGGCTGGGTTAATGGTTGGGCTCAGTAATCTTAAAGGTCTAAACGATTCTTTGGTTCTGTGTGGAGGGCTATCAGGGATGTGGTAACAGAGGTGACTTTACCCACAGTGGAGGACAAGGACTCTCTAAGTCTCCATTAGCAGGTGGGTCCTGCAGGTGCAAGGCAGTCACTGCTGTGGCCATATACCACCCTGCTTGATGTTCTGTCACCAGTAATTAATATCCCAGGTGCTTTGGAAGCTGAGCACTCAGGATTAATTTTTAATTGTCTGGAGGTTATGCCAGCTCTGGGGTTGTGTCATTGTAACGTCAGCAGTGTTGCAGCTGGCAGCCCTACTCTGCTGACTTCTGCCACTAGCTGCTTTATTTCCCAATTGGATTTTGGGTTATGCTGTGGGAAGGAGTAGATGTGAAAGAGAATAGTCTCAATTCTGGTTACACTGATGGAGCTTGAGCACTTGTTATTACCAGGTTACTTACTTACTGTGGGTAGTTCATCATTACAGCCTAAGGATGCTCTTACCATGCTCATGGGGTCTTGACAGGTCATGCTAACAGTGCTATGTCCTGTGAAACTGGTGGAGATGATGTCTTCTCTTAAAAGGCACACATGAGGCCAACAACTATCTCAGATGAAACACAGAAACTAGTTTTCAAAAGGATCAGAGGCTAGTTGGGCTTTTGAGAAGTGGAAGAAATAGTACCATGTCAGGGCTGCATCTGGCCTCAGGGCTGACAGGAGACAGCATGCTGCAGACCTCCCCAGGATAAGGCAGAGAGAACTTGTGCTCTGCTGAATGGTGCTGGAGAGGAGGAAGGGAGGGTTACTGTTGTCTTAGAGCTCCCTGAGATAAGTTCACACCAATGCACTCCCAGCAAAGACAAATGATCCCCTGGGGATGGCTTTGTGTGAGCATATAACCCCATCTCAGAGTATGTTTCTTGGCTGATTACACCATAGTGGCTACAACTTGACAGCTGCTTCTAGCAAAGGAATTTGAAGAGCAATAGCCTGAATTTGCTGATTCTGAAATATTTCCCACAGGATCTTGGGACTGTGTTTGAAATGTCTCAGATGTACTTTGCTGCTGAGTGTAGGTGAACATAGCTTCCATCAAGCAGTCAGCAAATGTTCTTCTGTCCAGAAAGCTGAGCAACACTGCTCTATGGCAATGCCATTCTCCTGTGTTTTCCCATATTTTATTTGGTTGGTGGGAAGCACAAAATTGTGTGTTGGTCCCAGGTTTGTTCTTTGTAGGCCGAAATGGATGAGGGACAAGGTTCACACCAGGCTGGTTCAGTTGTGGTCTGTGTGTACAGATTCCTGTGTAACAACATCTTTCCCCATTATGAAGGGATGGTTCTGAGTAGGAGAAGGGATCTTGCATGTGTTGGAGAATTATAGTGGAAATGTTGAGACTGGCAAGAATGGAGAGTGGTTGAAGATTAATGTAGAAACACCAGAAATGACAAACACTAGAAGGGCTGCAAAACCAGCAGGAGTAAATGGCTCCTAGGTGAGCAAACTGGCAAGATTGCAGCACAACTATATGCACTATTTCAGGACACCCAATCCAGGAGACAAAAGCCAGTAAGTAAACTCTAGTGATGCACAAAGGTAGGATGAGATGGAGAGATGGAGATGGAGAGATGGAGATGGCAGCTCCTTCAGGGGCAAAAAGGGTACATCTAAACCCAGCACATTGTCACTAACACGGGAGAAACCAAAGAAATGTGTGGACAGTCATTGTGCCTGGAGCACAGAAGACCTGTGGGGGCAATGGAATGCTCATAGTTTAAGAGGTTACATTCAGTAAGATCCCAAGAGGATGCTGTGGCAGGAATAAGCCTCATTCGTTCTTCTCTCTGTATCCAGTGAAAAGCTGTCCTTGAATGTAAAATTTGATGTGAAATTGCCTTTGCCTCTGAGTCATTCCCGAAATCTCTCCCATTGCTATTTGTCAGATGCAATCACACCGCAAATAGCAAGCAGTGGCAGAAGCAGCAGCTGTGGCCCAGGGAATACACTGTAGACTTCAGGAAAATGGTGTCTGTAATGTGCCCAACTGATGCAGAATTAATCAGGTTTGAAAAAAGAACACGGTCCTTGCACCCTGGGGGACTGTAGCTAAAAATTCCTGCCTGTGTGGATCTTCCCCTCCTGCTCCTTGACATGACTTCTAAGAGAAATAAATGAGTTTATCTCCCATATTGCTCGCAGACCTTTCACATGGAAATAGTGGGATTAGGGAGATAAAGGTTTAGCTTCAACTCGGATAAAGAACAACAAAGGAGAAAGATTAACACTTGAAATGATTCCCAGTCATTAGATCTGAAGTCCAGCCTCTGTATATTGCCTCTAGTGAGAGCTTTTCTGTTGTGTTCATTGCTGTCACATCTGATCCCATAAGAGAGCACGAGTAAATCAAATGGTTCCTTACACCAGAGTGGGCTGGCTTTAAAGCACCCATGGTCTTGGCCATGAGGGATGTAGAAGGCATGAAAGAGTAAAAGGCTGTCGAGGTTTATGGGATGGCTGTAGGGAAGGCTTCTCTTGAGGAGGACAGGTAATCAGGGAGAACAGAGGCAAGGAGGTAGAGAGCAGAGGCTAAAGGTTAAGGTCTGGATTTGAAGTGAGCAGGAAGAGAAAGGTAGGAGGTCATAGGCTTGGAGAGGACCTGTCTTGGGATAGAGGAAAAGGTTGCAGGACGAGTTTGGTGTGAAGCCAGCTGCATCTTGGTACTGGTGGGCAAAACACAGGGATGAGAAGTGTCCACAGACCATGTGCCTGTTATGGGTTTGGTCCAGACAGCAGATGTCCTTGGTTTTAAGGAGATGAAGGATATGTCTGCAGTGACACAGGTGAGAAGTGTGTGTTAGGAGAGATATGGAAAAATCCAGAAGAATGCTTTCAGCAGCAGCACCTAGGAATCAAGACTGATTATTTTTCTGTTTTTCCAGGCAGTTTAGTGGCTGTTTTCATTATTCTAGTGAACCACGTCATTAATTTTAAATTGGTTAATGATTAAGTGCTGCTAAAACTCAACTTTTAATCTACCTCTCACCATTAATAAATCTTGAATTGCTTCTAAATCATAACTGTGTCAAATATTTCTCCCTGTAGGATGTGTCAGCCTGCCTTGGTCATGGAACTGTTATAAGCTCAGATCCAGTGGATGTGTAGGCTCCATGTTCAACAGATTAGTGCTATTCAGCTTTATTACCTGGGCTGATGGGAGTAAGAAGGTAGGGGTTTGCTCAGCGGGACCCCCATATCGGTTATTTGCATGGATGGACAGGGCAGGGCAAGGTTATGTGGTCTTTGTCTTTTGAGGTTTTCAAGACCAGGATGAGTAAAGCTGGTCTGACTCCCATAGCAGACCTTGATTTGAGTAGGAGGTTGAGCTAGATATGATATCAGAGGTATCGTGCTGTCAACAATGCAGCGGGACACTTCTGGGCTTGGTTTTCCCAACAGATGCCAGTCATTGACTCTGGTGACATTGGTGACCTGAATGTGGCTGGCCCTTTTGTCTGCCACAAGTAACTAAAGGCCAAATAACCATATTTAGCATGACATCGAGGCTCCCAGACTCCACAATGGCTCAGCTGTCCCCCAGTGTGGCATTTTGCAGTTAGCTGGACCATAACTGAGTCTAGTTTTCAGGCTTATTTCCAAAACTGGTGTGCCTGTAGCCATATTGAAGGCTGGAGGTTCATGGCCAGCACAAGACAACTGGACAACAAGTGTATATGGGCCTTCTGAATTGCCTCATGGTGCAATTCTTCAAACCATGTCCCAGGGTAGATAGAGTTGCCACTACCACCAGTGGCTTTCTGAGGTCAGCCCTTCCCAGTGTGACCCATGAGTGTTACTTAGCTCTGAGAAGGTAGATCAGGATCATAGCGGGCTAGGGTAACTTGGGCTGCTCATACTACCTTCTCCATCCAAGAGACTAAACACGAAACTCTGCACACATCCAACCTGTGTCACTGCTATCTCTACTAGCAGAGGACATTCATGTCAGAAGAACTGTAGGCTTGGTGCAGTGATTGTTGGAATTCTACCTTTTAGAGGAGATCCTATTCTTTCCTTACTGGATTCAATCCTTTCTGTTGAATTCAGGCTTGCTTCCTGAGCATCAGGCTGCTCAGAAGTTGTGGTGCTCAGTATCTCTAACTGGATGCAGCATATGAGGTCAGAAAAGGGCATGTAATCCCTGTTCCAGGTCTTGCATATCCTTCTACATTTTTAACAGTACTCTAGAGACTGTGGAGCAGTGCAAACCAGCTTAAAGCCTTCCTCTTCTTGGCCTGATCGGCAGGTCATTGTTGGTTTCTTTACAGAATAACTTGGTCTCTTTTTGTGCTGCACCATATGGTAGATGAGAGACAGATGTGTGCTCTGACAATGAGTCATTGCCACAGTCGTAGCTGTCAAGAAAGCTGGTGCTTTTTGCAGCTGGATCAGGGGTAGTCAAAGCCTTTAGCATACTTTAAAACTCAGAACTTCATGTGCTTTTTTGGGACTCGGGTGTCATCCAGACCAGTCAGTCCCAGCGAAGGAATCCCTCTCTGTAATCCCATGCAACAATAAATTTATAGTCAAGGGGTTTTGAACTATATAATCCCTCTCTGTGTCCCATACAGCAACAAATTTGTAGTCAAGGGGTTTTGGATTCTATCTTCCCGTGCTCAGAAGGGCAATGCTTTGTCTGTCCATGTTCTGCCCTTTCTGCCCTGCCTGTTTATCCTGCCTGGGGTCAGGTACTTACCCTGTCTCTCCATATGACAGCACAATGAAGCTTTTCTGGCTTCTGAGGTCTCCAGCTGTCACTGCAGTAGCAATCCTATGTTCACCCCTTGTGTGTTTGAGTTGTATTTTCAAATATCTGAGGGGAAAGGGACTGGAATTCTCACTAGTAAAACAATTTGTATTAACGGTGGCTTATCTGCAGGACTTGACCTTCACAGAAGTCCCTGGGTGCCTATCTTTCACTTGCTTACAACGCAGCTCAACCTGTTCCTATCTCCCCAGACATTTGCTGTGGTTATGGAGTTTCCACCTGTATACCAAAAACAAGCAATGTTGCAGACCATCAAAGATAATTCATGAGCTTCTAAGCAGAGTAGACCCTGCCAGCACTGAGAGACAATCTTTGCATTTACCACTCAGTCAGGTAAAGGCAGTGACAGAAAGCAAGGGAAGAAATGGGAAAAGTGGTGGCAAAAGCATCTAGACTGCTTGAGCAGAAATGTGTTTCCTGACCCATTGGTGTCATGCTGTCTAGCAGTTGCAGGTGTGACTGCTCTTAGGGAAGAAATGAAGCTCCTGGAGCACCTTCTCCACTTGCCCAACAACCAAGTAGGAAAGAGCCTCTGGACTCTCAGGGGTTGTGTACATCTCATTAAGAGGCAGAGCACACAAGCAATGTTACTGCTGTCTGCTGCAGGCATGCACTGAGAGCTCACAGTCCCATCCAAGTATTGGGAATCCTATAGTAAGAAGATAAGGCTGAGGATGTTAGGAACAAGAAAGAAAGGGATAAATACTGAGTTAAAGATGTGTAAAGTAGGAGCTGGAGAAGTGAGGGAGAGTGATTTTCTGCCCTTGGTAAGGAGGGCATGGAGATCTCCAGGGTGAGAGCACTTCTGCAGAGCACAGAGGAAAACGGCACATGCTCCTGAGGGATATTTGTGCTCAGCTCTCCTGGAGAAACAGCCACCACAAATCTAAAGAAGGGAAGTTATCCATAACCTAGAAAATTAAGGGAAATATTTTCCACGCCACTTTGGGAGATCAGGAAGTTATTTTTGGTTTCTGTAGCGCAGAGAGTGTTGTCAGGAGCATGTGCAACAACGGAGTTTTCAGCAGCCCCCATTGTATTTTCTCCCATTGACCTTATCGTTAATAAGTGCAGGATGTGAATTATAACGGGACAGATGTAATCGGAGAGGCCTGGAGACAGCTCGTCTGCTAGGGACAAGCAGCTGCCACAACAGAAGCTCTCCTGTTGCTCCTTCTCAAGTGGAACACCAGGTAAAACAAGGACTCTGACTCTTCTGTTGACTGCAGTACAATTTGGGATATAAGTGACTTCACTGTTTCCCTGGATGCGGGAGGTGAAGAAATTAGTATGATTGTGAAGGACAAGAGAAAGTCACTTACCAGTAGTAAGGTGAAATATGTGGTGGGGCATCAGAAAACAACCCCATTACAGCCTGCAAAATCTAAGTAGCTGACAGACAACAGTAGGTAGTGACAGGACTAAGGGAAATGGAGCAAAGCTGGAAGTGGGGAGAATCAGACTGGATGTGAGCTGGAATGGGTTGCCCAGGGATGTGGTTGGGGCTGCTTCCCTAGAGGTGTTTGCAGCCAGGCTGGATGAGGCTGTGGGCAGCCTGATCTAGGGTAGGGTGTCCCTGCCCATGGCAGAGGGGTTGGAACTAGATGATCCTTGTGTTCCCTTCCAACCCTGACTGATTCTATGATTCTATGATGCTATGATTCTATGTTATTGCACTCCTGGTGAAATAGTTTCATATTCTGCACAGGACTGAGGCTGGGAGAGTAAATGTTATTCTTAGCTCTTGCTTATTAAGTCACAACACAGTCAGAGATGCACCAGAGGCACGTGATGAAGATCTTCCCCAATTTACAGCAGCTTAAGCAACTTTTGTGGTGCTATATCCCATTTATAGCAGCTCAGAGTCTGACCCAGAGTTTCCAGGAGGTGTAGCCCTCTGATTTGAAACCCTACAGGTATTATTAAAGCTAATCTTACAGAGGAAAAACAAGAGGCCTATATGACTGGCGACACAAACATGGCATCTTCTCTGTACTGAGCATCCTGACCAAGTGTGTGAGGATTGCCTGACACTGACATCCTTTCTTATACACAGGCTAATGGAAAAAAAGATCTGGTGCTTGGCAACATGTGCTTTATGTCTGTTAGAGAACCAGTACCTCAGTGCTGTCCTTCATGGCCCAAGGTGCAACAGGAGAGCTCAGCCAGACAGAGATGTTGCAGAGGGCTTCTGAAAGGCTTGCAGATGTCTTCCAGATGCCTCTGTCTGACTGTTATGCTGGTTGCTAGAGTAAGGAACTTCTGGAAGTGTTTATGAGTGTGCCTTTTTCTCACATCCTCCTGTTTTGTCTCTGCTAAGAAGTTGTATTTGAAGCATCAAGGACTGCCACTAGCAGTGGTCCTGTACAGGAGGCTAAGGGAATGGCCCTGGGCAGGTGGCAGTCTCTGATCCCTGGAGAAAACCAAGAAACATGAAATTTAGCAGCAGTGATGGATGTAGAAATTGTTCCAGGTCATAATAGTCTGGAAGCAAAATAAAACCAGAAAATATACCTTGCAATGATATATGTGGGTAATCAGCTCTCTGCAGCAGGATTTATCAGAAGATGGGGAAAAAGCAGGGTAATTTGCAAGTGTTTATGTGTCCAGAAGGACAGTGGGAAAGAGGACAGATTGAAGGGGGATGGCACCAGCAGGCAGTACTACTGTTATTAACAAATGTAGGAATACCAGTGACTGTCGTTTTAAAGGCAAGGCAGCCACTGCCATTTTAACAGGACAGATTGTTATTGCACAACAGGAGCTAATCCACATCTCAGCACCTGGATCCCAGAGTGAAGAATTTTAGATGGAAATGAGAATTAGCAGAGAGGAGGATTTTTTCAAAGTACTGAAGAAACAGAAATAATAGAGGCAACTGGGTATTTCAGAATTTGTGCACTTGAAAATAAAAAAAATCAACCCCTAGCCTCTTCTTTTGACCTGAGAAATACAGTTCAACTACCAGGTGCATGTACCAGGTAAGCAAGTCCCAGGCAAGCAAGTCCCAGGCATCTCACTGTGACTTTTGCCAAGACCCCCCAATATTTCACAATCATCACAAGATCTTGAGGTGGATCTGACTGCTGTTTTGTAAAGGGAGAGACAAAAGAGGTGTCTAAGCAGACATCTGCAACAGTTCAACTTGTGCTCTTCTTTCTGCCAGAATTCTGCCACCTCCTCCAGCCATCGTTCAGTTCATATTACATTTATGGACTACCCAAATTTTCAGAGTGGGTATTATCCCCAGAAGATGAGAATGAAGGCTTGTGTCTCTCAGCAGACCTCAATCTCCATGTAAATAACCTTCCACATTTGGCCTGTGTCTGAGGTCCTCTAGCCGGATCACAAGCACCCTTGTCACTTCTTCAAGTTTTGTAACACATGATGGTGACAGCAAGGCTGTCTTTCTGCAGAGCTTTGTGAGGTGAAGCACAGTGTGTTGTGTAGAACAACATCCCAGAGATATGGGAAGGCACAGGACATGTCTGTCTCTGGCTGCATTAAGGCTCTGTGATTTTCTCTATGTGTTTTCTTACATGTGTGCATCTGCACGTCTTCACAAAGTGTTGCTGCCAGTTTTAGGGCACTGTGGAAGAGATGTGGCCATGATACACCCATAGCCACATTTTGCAAGAATAAAGAGTTGTTGACATTGCTATTTACACAACCCCCCCTGGATGTTAACCATTAATTTAGTTCTTTGCACGATCTGCCCTCCCCAATGTACTGAATGCCAGAAACACTGTCAGGTCAGTGTTTGTGTTGCTGGATCAAGCTGCTTTATGGCTCGTGCTTCATGGCCTGTGGAATATAAAAAGGACTCTTCATAGTCAAGTAATGAATCCAAGAATGGGTGACCTGCTGGACAGTTTCTCACTCCATTCCCCATTTCCCCTGAGAAAGGATGCTCCTTCACAGCCAGAGTGACAACAATGGCAAAGATTTAATTTATGGTCTTAAGCACGGGAAACAGGCATTTAGAGGAGAATTCTTTTTGCTTTAATGAGAGCAGACTCCACAGAGCAAACTCTAGTGACCTAGTAACCTTCAAGAGACCTCCATCCTTTACAGTATAGAGCAAGAATTATTCTGTGCTTTGGCTAGTCTTAGCTGCCTCTATGGACCTGATGCTGGATCAAACTGTGCAACTTAGAGCAGGGTTTGCACCTGCTCTTACAATGCTATGCTCCTCAGAGAGCCCAGCTCACTCTGAAGTACCAAAAAATACCTAAAATTGCCTTGTGTTGATCTGCATAAAACTCAAGGTCTTTTAAAACTTTGGTGTTTGTGATCTCATAGCAGTTCACATGGGTTACAAAATCACAGAATGGTAAGGGTTGGAAGGGACTCACAGAGATCATCTAATTCAACCTTCCTGCTAAAGCAGGTTCACCTAGATCAGGTTGACAGGAACACGTCCATGTGGGTTTTGAAAGTCTCTATAAAAGGAGACTCTACAAACTCTCTAGGCAGCCTGTTGAATTGCTCCATCACCCTCAAACTAAGTCTTTCCTTTCATTTAAGTGAAACCTCCTGTGTTGTAGTTTGTACCTGTTGACCCTTGTCCTATCATTGGGCACTACCAAAAAGTCTGCCCCATCCTCTTGAACTTGACCCTTTAGATATTGATCAGCATTGATAAGATCCCCTTTCAATCTGCTCTTTTCCAGGCTAAACAACCCCATCTCTCATAGCCTCTCCTCATAAGAGAGACATTTCTGCCCCCTATAATTTTTGTGTTCTTCTACTGAACTATGTCTACTAGTTGCCTGACTCTTTAGAACTGGAGAGTCCAGAATTGGACACAATACTCCAGGTGCTGCCTGGCCAGGACAGAGTAAAAGAAGAGGCGAACCTCTCTCGACCTTCTGGCTACTCTCTTCTTTACACCCCAGAACACAGTTGGCTGTCTTGGGCATGAAAGTACTTTGCTGGCTCATGGTGAGCTTGTTGTCTGCCAGCACTCCCAGGTCTTTCTCTGCAGAGATGCTTTCTAGCAGGTCAGATGCTAAGCTGTACTGGTGTGGGGGGTTATTCTTTCCTGGGTGCAGGACTATACACTTGTCCTTGTTGATCTTCATGAAGTTCACCTCTCCTCAGCTCTTTAGCCTGTTCAGGTCTTGCCAAGTGGCAGCACAACCTTGTGGTGTGTCAGCCACTCCTCCCAGTTTTGTATCATCATCAGATTTGCTGAGAGTACACCTTGTCCCTTCATTCAGCTTGTTGATGAAAATATTGAACAAGACCAGACCCATTACTGACCCCTGGCCACTAGCTGCAGGCTTCCAACTTGATCCTAGACTTCCCCACTAGACCTGTGTCTAGGGTCATCAGGCTTTCCTCAGCATCATAGTGCAACATGGGACTATCTCAGGAGCAAAGTTTGTGTAAACAAACTGCATTGCCAGCTCCTGCCCTGCACCCACTTGCTATGAGACAAACTCCCAGATTCTCAAGAACACCACTGATTTTTCCACTGCTTCTTTCTTCCCGTGGAGAAAGCAATGGGACTCAGTGAGTGAAGTTAGATCCAGTGACCTCTGTGATTCATAATACTGGGAGTGGCAAAGGTGAGTGGAACAATCTGCAAGTAACCCTCCACCTAAAGTGACACGTGTCACATGGGAACACAACCTCTGTGCCCTCATAAGGTGATGTGCTATGCACAGAAGGGCTTGCAAACAACATGACTAATGTAGACTGAATCTGAGGTTTGCAGCAAAGTAGCAGGCTCTTGTTTATATTCCTAAAGTGTTAGTAGGCTACAAGTACCCTACCTATATTCTTTGACTGTGCTTTGAAAGGCTGTCAGAAAAACTCCTCAGTGATTTTCTGTGGAAATAGGAAGAAGGAAGGGAAGCTGACTGCAAATGCTCAAATATTCCCGTTGTCTGGATAAACTTGGTATGCAGTACGAGCTAAAACTCAAGCACAAGTTCGTGGTACTTGATCTGATGCCAAAGGCAAGTTTGAGTTCAATTGCTTCAAGGTGTGTCTGTGTAGACACAGACAATTCGAGGTTAACTGAAATGAAGCCGCTGCTAATTTCGTTTATTGGTCATAACCTTGGGCAGACCTGAACATTGTCCCAGAGGCAGAATGTCATCTGAAACACAGTGGCTGCCTGTACTGCAGCAGAAGGGTGGACTCTCCAAGCAGATTGCTCCAGCTGGTGGGATTTTGCAGAAGTTACTGTCTTGAGTGCACAAAGGCTTCCTTCGAATAGCCCCATCCCTGGATGTTTTTAAGGCCAGGCTGGATGTGGCTGTGGACAACCTGATGCAGTGGAAATTGTCCCTGTCCATGACAAGGGGGTTGGAACTAGATGAACCTTGAGGTCCCTTCCAACCCTGATAATTCTGTGTGATTCTGTGAAATGTGGAAGCCCTAAATTTTTTTGAGATACAGACCAGCTCAGATGTTCCTGAAAATTCAAAGTTCACAGTCAGTGGGAAATTTGATCTGTATATACAAGCAGACAAGCAAATTACACTTAAAAAAATACAGTAGCTCATTCTATTTCACTGTGGGCTTCCTTTAAGAAGCTTGATAGTCCTTTTGAAGACATCCATCATGTTCTCCATTTCAGTCATGATCTATGTGCAATACAGCCAAGCTTTGGTGTATTGTTAGCAAGCAGGATTATTTGGGATGCATCTGGGTCTCTTTACAAAAGCCACCAGTGCCTTTTCCTCTTCCTTGTCTTTGTTTGGGGTCATCTTCTGCTGATGAGATTGACTTGGGAGTGATCACTGTTTCTGTGTGTACAAATGGTGGTCTAAGGGTCAAATAAAGTCTGACCTGTGATGTCCTGTGCTACTGGCATCTGAGCTGCTCACACTCTTGTTCTCTTTTTAACCTCCATGGCTAGAGACTTGCCAACACAACCATAGGTTCAGAGGGACACCCTGTCTACCTAACAACTCTGCCTCATTCATTCTGCTCCTGCTACCTTGTTCCAGATCATTTTCCTGGATAACTGTGGCTAGTTTTGCTCTGTTCTACATGTCTCTCAGCTCTCTCATGCTATGGCTTTGGTCTCATCTCAGATCTAAAGGGTTAGGCTTAGCTCACTAGATGGACATGACTGGGAAGAGGATTAGACAAATGCTTTGTTAGCAAATGTGTGAGAGAGAGAATACAGTCAATGCAGCTAGGATGCAGATAGCACCTTACAAAGACTAGCCAGGTTAATTCTTTCTATTGAGGTTTTCAGAGCTTCCTCTTCCAAAACCAGAACAAACTGTGGAGAAGCCTGTGCTATAACGAACTGGCATGGAGCAGTTATGGGTGAGCTTACCTCTGCAGAGGCATCTTGGGGCCAGACTTTTTCCAGTTGAGATCAATGACAGGAGAAGGAGGAATGGGCACAAAACAGACATAGAAATTTCCGTCTGTACACAAGGAAGAATATCTTTACTTTGGTAGTGACAGAGCACTGGAACAGGCTGCCCAGACAGACTGTGGAGTCTCTTGATCTGGAGACACCAAAAATATATTTGGGTGCAGTCCTGTGCTACCTGATCCAGGTGATCGTGCTTTAGCAGTCGGGTTGGACTAGATGATCTCCAGGCGTCCCTTCCAACCTCCACCATTCTGTGATTCTGTGATTCTGTGATCTTTGCAAGTTAAATTAGACTGCCCAAAGGGGTATGCTCATTAAATCAGGTCAAAGTGAGTGAAGCCACACAGAAATAAAGTTACTTTCATTCTCACTGTGTTGACACAGAAGCTTAGTGTGGTCTAAGCAAGACACGTCAGTACACTGAGAAAACAGTAAGATCTATAGGGATAGGATAATGTTGGTAAGAGGCCTCAGGGCCCTGATGGACAACAGTGTCAAGGTGTTATCATTTCTCCCTATGGATATTTAGCCAGAGGTAAACACCCAACTGCACTTCCTTCATGGAATTGCATTTCATCTGCAAGGGCAGTGACTCTCCTGCTTCTGGCATAGAACAACCTCCATGATGCAACACTGCTTTACTAAGTTTCTGGAGTTGCCTGGCTGCTGTGCACAACTGTTTCTGACTGCCATGCATCACCACATTTTTCTGCATCGACCTGTCACTCAGAAGCAGGTCAGATCACCATCCAGGCAAACTCCCTGCCTCTGTAGGTGGAGTTGTAAAAGAGGCCACTTATGTCAGTCTTGCTTTGTTTTGGGCTTGTGGGATTTGCTGTGTCACCATTTCATTGTGGCTTTGTATTTTGAAAAAGACTCTGCAGCTGCTGCTCCTTCTCCTGTTTTATTTGGACTGAAGCAACAGAGATTCATTGTGGGCCACTTTGGATGCTCTTCCTCTGTGGCAGTTTGCCAAGAATGAGATGAGTCACAGGCAGGTTACATGCCCTGTCCACATGAGTGTGAATTAGAGGGAAGGCTCTAGGATTACTGGTGATTGTCTCCTTGAGCAGCCCACTGAATTGTGCATTTCACGGGGCTGGAGACTGTGATGGCCTGATAGTCCTTTGGGCCCTACTTAGAGGGGAATGAGAGCTCTTCACTTCTGCTCTGCCAGCTGGTAGCAAAACCTGTTAGGTCTGCCTGACCTGTCAAATTGTTAGGGTTCAAATGGATTAGGAAAGGAACATCAAAAGATGTTCCCAGCATATGGATGCCTCATGGCCTTGCAGCAGGCTACGTGCCATGGAAAGGTACATTCAGTCAGGTGTAGACTGGAGAGGATAGAAATATTGGCTCCCTTGCTGCATTTTGAGCCATGGAAGTTTCTCTACCTAAGTGACACCAAAAAAGAATTAAGCACTGGGTGTTGCAGGTCAGTCTGCAGAGACTTGCACAATCTCAGGAAATTCAGCCTATCCTTTCAGGGAAAGGGGGAATATATTTTGTAAAAAGAACAAAAAAGTCACTTAGTCAATCTTAAAAGATACTCTTTGTATTAGAAAAGCAGACTGGGGGCAAAAGAAATGTTTGTTAAGTATATTGGGGCAGAAGAGGTATATACGTTAAAAGATAGTACTAATGGACAATCAAATGAGAATCAGTTGGACATGGGACATCTTTGGCTTGGGAAGGAGAAGAGTAGTTCTAATCCTGAGAGACATTTTAGGAAGCCTTCCCAAAGAAAGACATCAAAAGACTTTCAGTGTGGAACAGGTAAAGTTGAGGAAGAGACTTCACAGGAAGGGAGCTGTCCTGTAAGTGAGGTGAAAGTGTCTGGATGAGGGTGTGGGATATATTGATATCCTCAGAAAGGCATTGGAAGGGGATGATAATTGCTCTTCTCAGTCTGATACATGCCATTTTGACTATTGAAATATTCCCATGTTTCAGAGTTTCTGCCAGTAGGAGGAAACCTTTCTTCCTTGATACCATTTTCAAAAAGATTAGGAAGGAAGAGCCAGGGAACTACAGGCCAGTCACTCTCACCTCTGTGCCTGGTAAGATCATGGAGCAGATCCTCCTGGAGGCACTCCTGAGACAGAAGAATAGTGAAGAGGTGAATTGGTCCAATCAGCATGGCTTCACCAAGGATAGATCCTGCCTGACAAACCTGGTGGCCTTCTATGAGCAGGTCACAACATTAACAGATGAAGGGTGAGCAACTGATGTCATTTACCTGGACCTGAGCAAAGCCTTTGACACTGTCCCGCACCACATCCTGGTCTCCAAGCTGGTGAAACATGGGTTTGATGGGTGGACCACCAGATGGATAAAGAAATGGCTTGATGGCCTCACCCAAAGAGTGGCTGTCAATGGGTCCATGTCCAAGTGGAGACCAGTGACAAGTGGAGTCCCTCAGGGATCAGTCCTGGGACCAGTCTTGTTCAACATCTTTGTGGGCCACATGGACAGAGGTATTAAGTGCACCCTCAGCAAGTTTGCTGATGACACCAAGCTGTGTGGTGCAGCAGACAGGCTGAAGGGCAGGGATGCCATACAGAGGGACCTGGACAGGCTGGAGAGGTGGGCACAAGCCAACCTCATGAGGTTCAACAAGGCCAAGTGCAAGGTCCTGCATCTGGCTTGAGGCAATCCCAAACACAAATACAGGCTGGGCAGTGACTGGCTGGAGAGCAGCCCTGAGGAGAAGGACTTGGGGATGCTGATGGAAAAGAAGCTCAACATGAGCCAGCAGTGTCCACTTGCAGCCCAGAAAGCCAAGCNAAGGCCAGGCTAGATGAGGCTGTGGGCAGGGGCTAGATGGAGCTAGATGATCCTTGTGTTCCCTTCCAGTCCTGACTGATTCTGATTCTATGATACAGACTTGGCTTTGGATTTGGTTTGTTCTGGGGCCTGTTCTTCTCCCTTCATTGTTAGCACTGGGGTGACCCCAGTGAAAATGAGCTTGTGGGCAGAAGCACACACTTCACTTTTGCTTTTAGGAGAAAGAAGTATTTTGAGTGTCCATCTCATCTACACACCCAAAATTTATCCCAGAGTCAGACCTAATGTCAGAGAGGAACTGGGCTGGGTCTCCTTCCTTCTCTGTAATGCAGATAGGTGACATCATTTGACATGGATCCATGACCTTGGCAACACACTTGCTGTCTCTTGCCTTTTTGCCATGGCACATGGAAGCTTTTAAGTATTTGTGGGGTATTTTTAGCCCTTTTAAGTCCTGTATTGTCAAGCCTCTCATTGACTGTGATCTGTTTGGAATGCACATGAAGGGTAGTGATCAAGCAAGACTCTGTAGAGGGCTTTTTGGGGGCTCTATCATACATGCAGCTGGGGAAAATGAATGAGGTGGCCATACTGGTCTGGTCTGGAGCTCTGCACTCCAAAGTAAGCAGTTCACAGGATTGATGTGTGGTGACTTATTTCCACCAGGACCTTTTCCTTCCGTAGTGACTTGGTAATCCAAAGGAAATTCCTGATGCAGGCATTGGCTAACCAGGAGCATTTAGTGTTTTGAGTGGAACAGATAAGTCAAAACTGTTTTGTTTTTTTTTTCCTCTGATTTGCTAGCAGTCTGAGAAGATGACAAAACAGTTTCAGACAGGAAACTGTTAGAGCGTAGTGCAGCACGTAAGTGTGCAGGTTTATACTGAACTATGCTGTTTGTGATGTGACAGACACAGGGCATTTCCAAGTCCTGCGTCTTGCAGGGAGCTAAGACTAATTAGTTGATTTGGAGGTTTTGACTTCCAGGATTACAGCAGCTCTAGCCAGGTGTGTCTGGGACATTCAATATAGTCTGGCAAAGAAGTCAAGATGCAGTGGTGCCCTCGTGTACCCACAATCATTATTTAAACTGAACCAGAGCTACAGCAAGTACAAAGGAAGGACTTGTGGGATTATCCCAGGGTCATTTATGCAAGTTTGCCAAGAGCAGAGAAATACTCATAAAGATACTGGCACCACCCAAAGATGAGCAGTGTATGTATCAGGACAGCATCCCTTCCACCTCCTTAGTTAGAGAAACTGTCCCTGCACAGCATCATGCATTGTCCCATGCCTGGCTGCTGCTGGCTTTGGGAGCACTGCAGGTGTTTGGCTCCCAGGGCAGCTGAGTGGATGGGGCCAAAGCTTAGCTGTGTTACATGCTGGGGTGAGAAAAAGAGAGGAGCAAGTATTCTTTCCTTGTCTCACGGACTGAGGGAAGCAAGGGCTGCTTGGAGCAGTCTTTGGGCGCCTTCGATTGCTGAGCTGGGGCTGCTTACTACGGGTTTAGTCCTAGTGGTCTTCCCTATGGCCATGGCAGTCAATGCCTTGTCTGGTCATCGGCAACAGGAATAGTGCCGCAAAAGCTCCAGCACCTTAGGCTTTGTCATGGAGGGTGTGGAGTGTCCGAGGGGATGAGATCTGAATCCCACCACAGTACAAGGAGTACTGTCTCTGAGGGAAGGAGGCCTGAGCTCCGGCACCGAGGACTCGGAACCCCCCGGCTGGCACTGCCACCCCGAGCCGGCCGGAGACCATAGCAGCCCTCGGCCTTTCCCGGAGCGCCATCTAGCGGCGGCCCTCGGCCGTCACGGCTGATGGCGATGCCTCTCCCCCCTCTCCTCTCCTCTCCTCTCCTCTCCTCTCCTCTCCTCTCCT